>CAIGRB010131458.1:0-12314 GCA_903798255.1 Fraxinus quadrangulata
TAACACCTCGGATTGATGAAAATTTTGAGCGTTACATATATTGGACTTTTAATAAAAAGAACCAATTGCACACCGAATATGTAGGTAAATGATGTATGTGCCAAGAACACAAGTACCTTTAGGAACCAATTGTACCCTTTCCACATGTTTCGTATTTTGTATTTTGAATTTTCTCTCCTTTTGATGACATTCTTTGTTCTTTAGGTCATCCGAAATTTCTTTTTGAATTAGAAGTTGAGTCAAGACTATTCTTGCTTACCTCATTTGGTACATTTCAATCATTGTTATCTCCAAGTAAAAAAATTGTCACATTTTATATTAGAATGTACATCTCTATTGTATAATACTTTGAGCAATATGAATATGAATCTTCTTTTATCTTTGCAATAACCATAAGTGTGTGTGCATATGAAATTTGTCCACTTGGAATAGCCACATATGCTTGTTTTCCTTCTATGTTGAGCATAAATGAGGCACAACCATTATAATTAACTTGGTATAATATTGAACTTGAAGTTAAAGCATGTGCGAATGATTATATCGATAAAATTTTCACTATTTTAAGTTAAATGAGGATTCATAGACAAAATTCAATATCAATAAAGGTTGCAAATCATGTTTCATGTCATTTAACCCCCACAAAAATATATGAACCCCATAAAATTTCATGTAATTTAAAATCCTCAACATGTGACCTTTTTGCTAATAAAGTGACAGGGTATGTGACTTTTTATTAAAACCATGTTATAACAACAACAAATTTCCAGCATTTAATTACAACAAATTCCCAGTAGATTTATTGTTGTTTACCTTAATTTCCTGACTCCACAAATTTTCTCTCATTTGGTTGCAAGTGCTGTAAAAGATATTTCCCGTGCATTATTCATCTGTTTCACAAACCATTTTTGCAACAAGTGTTTTAAGAATTCCAATAAAAGTTCCAATTAATGACTTGCTATTGCTTTTATTACAGAATTTACTGATTCAACTATATTTGAAATCATTGTAAAAACTCCTTTATTTGTCATGTATGCCATTGACCATTTGTTATAACAAATCTCTTCTGCATAAAGAATATTCAAAATATTAATCTCTACATAATAATAAAAAAGATTCAACTATATCTGATGTTGTTGCCTATTTGAAAACATAGTTATGAAAATATTAAATTTGACTGCGTCCCTGGATGGATTTCATCAAATTGTTTCATATGGAACTCAAAATGTTTTTGTGTATGCTCTAACGGCTCTGTTGAAATTATCTATAATATTCTTCTCCTTTTTCCCTCCAAGAGACAACTTCAAGATTTTTAACAAGTAGTAGACGCATAGATCATGCATTGTATTATTATAGATCTTGAGAATTGCATTTTTTTAATTCTTGCATGTCAATATAAAATTATACATAATCCTTCTAGCTCACCTTAAACTTCTTTTAACATAATTAAAATTCAGACCCATAAATCATTATTTTCTAAATCATCAACTCCAAATGCTAATATAAAGATATTGTTATTGGTATCTTGTGTACATGCGGCAAATAATGTGCCATCATAATTGCCTTTTAAGAATGTACTATCTTTTTACTATAGCTAGTTTTCAATACTCACATCCTTGAATAGATGCTCCTATGCCATGAAGAGGTATTTGAATTTGTTATTCTCATATATCTCAATTTTTGTAATTGGTCCAAGATTTCTTTGTTCTACCATGTACAAGTATTCTAGAAACTTTTCATATGACAATGTAGGATTTTTCTTACCAATTCTAATGTTTTCTCTTTAGATCTCAAAACTTTCTCATAACTCATCGAAACTTCATATGTATTAATCATGTCACTTAAAATGTTTATGAGAGTATATGTTATTTTCATTGATACATAATTGTACTTGAAAAGTCCTCCTACTATTGGGCTTGATGTTCGATGATGATCTCCCAATATGATGCTATTTGAGCATGTTCGATGATGATCTCCCAATAAGATATATATATATCTTACATCGAACATTTATGTTCATTTAAGCCTTGAAGCCCTAAATGTAACGCCCCAAATTCTTGGAACTCGAAGCGTTTAATAAAAAAATCTTAGTTTGAGCTCTTTAATGTTAATCAAAATAAATTGTAAATAAGAAAAATTTTGGAGTTCGCAATATAAAAAAAATAATGGGAGATACTTTTCCATATAGAATTAGACAATGATGGTGCAATTTGACTTTGAAAAACATCTGGAAGAAATTCAGTAAATACCGATTGTGTAGCAAAGGAAAGAAAAATATGTTTGGCCTATCAAACGTCAACTAAAATTTTAATAAAGACAATAACATTCATATACATACAAAATATAAAAAATATTGGGTCTTGACAATAATGTTTGAAGCACAAAAATATTTTTCAACTATGTTGGACAATATTTTCAAAACTGATTCGATGTAGTCAACTAAAACGGACATAACGTTTTCTCTAGGTAATATTTTAAGGTAATTCCAAAGATCACTATTAGAAGACTTGTAAACCTTTCAAATCCTATAGATTTCACTCTAAAATTTGCACCGTATCCTAAGTTATACCTGAAAATACGTAATTCGACCATAATAACACATAGAGGGGGGTGAATAGGTGATTATGCGGAATTAAAAATACATAATAATTAAATAGAAACAAGTCACTAATTAATTATTTTTCTAGATGGTTAAACATGCAATCCTATGATGAAATACCGCAGTTATGTAAGCAATAAATGAACATAAGAATTGATAACGGAGAAACCCAACTGGGTAAAAACCCCAGGCACTTTGCTAGTTAACAATCAACTATAAATGATTCTTAAACTTACAGTCTATCAGACTAGACGACGACACTTACTATCTGATCTCCTGACTGTAATTCCTACAGCTCTCTTGAATTTTGTGCTCCTGCGCCAACTCACAGCTGCAATTTTCGAATCTTTCTTGGATTGCACTCTATAGCAGCAACTCCTAACTTTGTGAAATCGTCTATCTCCTGTGGATCCACGAAGAACGTCGCGTTCGTCAACGACTAGAACTTCAGTCAATTTTCCTTGATCTTCAAAAAATCTGATAGATATAAATGAAGCAGCAGTTTGGTATTTGGATTGTGAAACTGATTTTTTCCAGGCCAAGAACAATTACCAAGGAATTATGAAGGTTGAAATCTCCAAAGGATGAATAGAATATGAAAAGATGAGTGTTTGCTATGTAGGTTAAAGAATAAATGGGCCTAAACAAAAGCTTTTAGAAAAAAATAAAAATTTCTCGGATAACACTATCGCTCGAGTGAAGGGCTAGCGACAGTCCAGCAATAAGTTGTCGCTCGAGAGAAGGTGAGGCAACAGTCCAGAGATGAAGTTTCTGTTTTTGATGCTCAAGCCAAGTCTTGACACCAATCTAGTGAAAATCCATGCCGTTTTTCCTTATTTTCCATTCTCGAACCATAGACCTCACAACTTACCCTAATTGCACATTACTCCTTGACTTTTTAGAAGACATTAACTCTAATCCTTTTTGTTCACAGAATAGCCAATTACATTAAATACCTAACAAACTCTCCCTTTGGCATTCTGTGACAAAACTATAATCTAAGTTAAAGCAGTAGTAAAATAGATTACAGACTAAAAAAAGACACATTCAATAACTGTCTTTAACAAATTCTGCATTTCATTCTTCAATACATGTTTCTTGAACTAGACAATTCAAATACCCAATGTAAAACGTATGTCAAACAGTATTAAATATAAAAGCAGTTCACAATGTAAAAGTTATTTAAACAGTTAATAACTCATAGACCAGTTTTTCAGTTTCATATCATATGCTAAATTAAGACATAGTACCAATGCAACCCAACTTACCAAAATGAAACATTAATACTACTAAAACATCAAAACTTAATTTAGCAAAAATGAAAAGTTTTAAATATATCAAGTATATAGAAACATGTACATCTTGTTAAAGTAAAAATATCTACTCCAAAACTCCACATATCCACTCCCCATTTTTGTTTCAAAATGACAAGGGAAAACCTAGTAACTAAGCAGCATCACAGTATCATCAGAATCAGTCCTCTCCTCAGAAGCTACATCATCATCCCAATGGCGACGAATCCATCGAAACTCACGCTGACTATATACAACAACATCCTGAAGCATAGTAAACTCGATAATGTGTCTATTAATTGTAGCCCACAGCTGTGTAATCTCCACCATTATACAAGCCTGCTGCTCGATCATCACATTCATCTATCCCATAAGTGTAATTGATGGGTCAATGGGAACAGATGTAGAAGACGGAACAGACTCGACAGAGAAATGAACAGATGTGGACGTCGAAGGAATATCAGCGGGCAGAGGAGCAAAAGAAAAAGAAAATAAGAGGGATTAATAAAGATAAGGTCATCAAAAGGATCAGGTGGCACAGTCGGCTCAGCTGGCTCAAAAGAAATATGTGACCTGCTCTAAGAAATAGTAATGTGGCCAATCGACTGAGAAACATTTTGAGGAACCCCCTCAGGAAAACTAATGCCTAGTATTGGCACAAGATGATAAATAAGATAAGCATAGAGAAGTCCCAACTGATTCCCCATGATCCTGAAAGCCCGAAGAATCTACTGCAAATAAAGGTGGGAAGATCAATATAATCGCCATGCAAAAAGGTGTACAAAAATTGCGTCCTCCCTATAGGTAAAGAAGATGTATGCGACACTGGCCACAAATTTGTGCACACAATGTGTAACAAGATCTGTAGGTCAGTGGGAAGAGAACCAGTGCGCATCGCACTTGGGTCACCCTCCAACGGTATGTTAAACACCGTGGAACGGAGTAGAATGTCCGATGGAAATGTCTCAACAAACAGATAGGGAAATAACAGGTGAACAACCTTAGGAATATGAACAAGACTTGATATGACATCGGGATAGATCCTAACCGTCATACCCCGAAGCAATACTCTAAAAAATAAGCCGCTAAGGTCATGAATGTTAGCATAGAACTTATGAATAAGAAGACTAAAGGTAGGTGTCAACTCGACCAATAAGAGCTCCCATCCCCGGGAAGTGAAAATAGTAGCGAGGTCGGGAGACAGGTCATACATAATGACCCGTGCTCAAAGAAAATAGGTCTCAAAGAAAACTGTGACCCAAAGTATCTTAGGCAATAGCTGAAATAAACCTAGACCTACTGTAAGAAGTGGAAGTACTAGATGTCGAAGCGGCAATACAAGCTCTCTTAGGTGGCATCTAAAATGGCTAAACCCAATAGATCAATAGCTTGATATGATATGTACGAGATGTATGAAATGCATAAACGCATGTTAGCACGGAACAAGAGGCAAAAATTCATATACAACGCACTTGTGAATTAATACACAAAGGGATGCCATGAAACATAGACGTAGGTAACGTAAAGACATGACACGTCCCATGACGACATGCCGCGATAACGTGACATCACCTAGCGATATCAACTCTAACCTCAATGTACATGACACCAACACTCCGAACTCAAAACAATATCAACCCAAACTCCTCAAACAACATACTACAAACTCAAACAAAATCAAAAACCTATACCCACAATGGAAGAAAATCATACAATATCTTCACAACTCCTATTCTTAAATCAACAGCGTACAATGCATCAACAAACATTTATCCAAATCTTAGTAAAAAGCTAAAAAGAATAGACATGCACATGAAACACCAAAATAAGCGACAAAAAATCAACCAAGCAAGCCAAATGTTGGTGCAAAATTATGCAATACGTGATAATGTGGCATGATAATCACTAAACACATGAAAACAAATGACAAAATGGAAGCAAGAACGACCAAAAACCATTAACCCAAAAGAAATTGAAGAAAACGAGAGAAAATAGGGGTTTTGGGATTTACCTCTTGAAATTTGATGATTTGATGAAATAGCACCACAATGTGACGATTTGAAGTGATTGAAGTGTGGGTAAAACACAAATTAGACATGGGTTAGAGATGTTTTGGGAGAAATAAAATGGTTAAAATGGTGAAAAACCCTAAAAATAACGTTAAAATTCAAAATAACGGTCTGTCGCTCGAGCTATGGTCAAGCGAGATGCGAGCGAGGAAGCTTCTGCTTCTATTGCTCGAGCGTGATTAGGCAATAAGCCAGCGACAAACTAATCGACAAAAATAATCCTAAATTTTTAAAATAAAGAAAAATAGCACTTTTTTATACATAAATAAGTCATTGACATACAGATGAACTCAAAAATCCATGTGCTGACAAGTAAAGCATTATCAACAAAAATTTCCCAAGTACTCAATCAAGTTCAAAATGGAGTAAAGTGTATAAGAGACTCACGCTTGTAAAGTGCCACAATTTTCTCGTGAACGTGACTCTGAACCTTAAATTTATGAAAAAGGACATGCAAACATCACTGTTAAATAAGAATTTTCTTTACTGATGAAAGTCAAACCCGTAAGATTTTTAAAATGGGCACAATTACATAAATATTTTTCTTTTCTCCTCCTAAATATAAACATATAATTTTTTATGTTGTTTTCTCAAATATTACATCTTATGTATAGACTCTTATACATTAAGTGACTAAGTTGACATTTGCAATGAGCTTTAGACAGGTTAGCCCAAGTCAGTTGACCATAGATACTAGGTTATGAGAATCCCTTGGACTTAATTACTCGAGTCAAATATACTTCAAACGAAAGTATAAAATGAACCAAACTATGATTTCTTTTAATAATACAGGGAAATACATCAAGAGTTAATGTCATCTAAATGTAGGTCAATTCACATTCAAGGTCGCCTTACGAACAGATGACTGCCATCCCAAATCTTACACATGCAGTCGAGACTCACTCACAAGATCACAGTGTGTGCTGTGAAGATGATACATGAAGAAACTTATACTCAATACTCCATATTAAACTGAACCAAGTAATGGGAATGACAGTATTGGTCGGATAAATGCATACTTGGTCACAAATACTATGATTAAGAGCACCATGAAATATCTAGAACCCAAAAATATTTTTTTAATAAAGAAAGTCAATACTCAAAGAAAGTAAAAACATAAAATGAAATAAAAACAAAACAAAAACAATTGAGATGCATACAATAATGAATGGACTTAATGAACTGTATATACATGCACCTACAAAACTAATCAAGGAGTACCATAAATGCTCTTATTATTAAGAGTATGATCAATCTCACGACCTTCCAAGTCACCTTTTTTAATCCAAACCTTCTTAGAAGTAGAAGTGATTTTAGTTAATCGAGTCATCATCTCAGTTAAGTGGCTAACCTGATTGGCGAGGAAGTTAACCATGCTCGAGACATCTTGACTTTTACTTCTAGTTGCGAGTTTACGATACCTAGGTCTTGTGTGTTCCAAGGCCCCACAATGGTGACAGGTGGGAATAAACCTAGGTTCAAATCTGCTTAAAGGTTGTTGTTGATATGTAGGCTACACTGTCTGATAGGTTTTGATCTGAATGCATTTGTAGCCATTGGTTCAGGGTAAACAATATTCTGAGTTTTGTTAGTGGCTGAGCCGAACGTGGTATTGGATGTACTAGTAGAAGTATTACCATTATAAACGTAGCCCAGACATGCTTATTTCCAACAGGCTTGTTCATCCCCAGCAGATTATCAAGTTTTTGCGAACTACTCATGAAGGATTGGAGTTGAGTATTGGTTTTTTNCTGCTTAAAGGTTGTTGTTGATATATGGGCTACACTGTCTGATAGGTTTTGATCTGAATGCATTTGTAGTTGTTGGTTCAGGGTAAACAATATTCTGAGTTTTGTTAGTGGCTGAGTCGAACGTGGTCTTGGATGTACTAGTAGAAGTATTACCATTATAAACGTAGCCCAGACATGCTTATTTCCTACAGGCTTGTTCATCCCCAGCAGATTATCAAGTTTCTGCGAACTACTCATGAAGGATTGGAGTTGAGTATTGGTTTTTTCAAGATCACTTATTAAGAATTTAACTTTTGCTTCCAAATTCTCATTAACAAGCTTCAACTCACTCAAATTTTTGGTAGAGTCCTAAAGGTCACATATGAGTTTTTCTTTCTCTATTTCAAGATCATTAAACTTCTTCAATAAAGCTGTATTGACCTTTTTAATCTTAAGACTCTCCTCAAATAATTCCCAATAAGATTCGTGAATATCAGATTCATCCTCTGATTTTTCATTCTGTACATCAGTTTCAATCTTCTCAATTTCCTTATTAGATTCTATAGTAGCTATAGATGTAAAGGCTATGAAATTTTGTTCATCCTCACCACCAGAGGTATAATTCTGAGCACTTAAATCTGATTCATCATCACTCAAGGTCATTGCTAAAGCCTTACGTCTACCTTTATTAGAACTCTTTTTCAAGTTAGGACATTCATTCCTATAGTGACTGTAATCCTGACACTCATGGCATCTAACAGATTGAGTTTTCTTATTAGTAGTTCTAGAGTCACTCTCTTCATGATAATCATATTTCACGAATTTACTAGGGAACCCATTTTTCTGTTCTTGAGGCTTTCTCCTATTCCTCATCACGTTTTGAATTTTTTTAACGAAATAAGCTATTTCGTCGTCCCTAAGTGTCTCAGCATTAGAAGACTCACTCTCTTCTTTTCTAATAGTGTTCATAGCTATAGATTTAACCTTTTTAGGTTAATTTAACTTTGGCTTCCAAGTTCTCATTAACAAGCTTCAACTTACTCAAATTTTTTGTAGAGTCCTGAAGGTCACATATGAGTTTTTCTTTCTCTATTTCAAGATCATTAAACTTCTTCAATACAGCTTTATTGACCTTTTTAATCTTAAGAATCTCCTCAAATAGTTCCTAATAAGATTCGTGAATATCATATTCATCCTCCGATTTTTCATTCTGTTCATCAGTTTCAATCTTCTCAATTTCCTTATTAGATTCTATAGTAGCTATAGATATAGTAGCTATAGATGTAAAGGCTATGAAATTTTGTTCATCCTCACCACCAGAGGTATCATTCTGAGCGCTTAAATCTGATTCATCATCACTCAAGGTCATTGCTAAAGCCTTACGTCTACCTTTATTAGAACTCTTTTTCAAGTTATGACATTCATTCCTATAGTGACTGTAATCCTAACACTCATGGCATCTAACAGATTGAGTTTTCTTATTAGTAGTTCTAGAGTCACTCTCTTCATGATTATCTTTCACGATTTTACTAGGGAACTCATTTTTCCGTTCTTGAGGCTTTTTTCTATTCCTCATCACTTTTTGAAAATTTTTAACAAAATAAGCTATTTCGTCGTCCCTAAGTGTCTCAGCATTAGAAAACTCACTCTCTTCTTCTCTAATAATGTTCATAGCTATAGATTTAACCTTTTTAGGTTGAGAAACGATGAGTTCATAGGTTTGAAGGGATCCTATGAGTTCTTCTATCTTAACTGCATCTAAGTCCTTACTTTTTTCAATAGCGGTGACTTTAGGTCTAAACCTTTCAAGTATGGATCTAAGGACTTTTCTAACAATCTTGGACTCGAGCATCCTTTCATCTAGGTTAAAACCCGAGTTAACTATACCATTCAACTTCGCATAGAATTCATAGAACGATTCATCGTCCTTCATTCTAATTTCTTCAAACCTAGAGGTCAACATCCGGAGTTTATAATTTTTAATCTTTTTAGTTCCCTCGTGTGTGATTTCTAAGATATCCCAAACTTTTTTAACAGTCTCATACATCGAAACTTTTCTAAACTCTTGAGCAGACACAGCCATCAACAGTGGTTGAAGGTGGGGTCTACCTAGTTTGAACACTAATCCAAATACGTTCATGCTCTCATTCGAACTTTCTAGTAAGCATAGTTGCTTCCATCGAAACTGGAGGCACATACAATGACTGGCTCATCTAGAATGTATTAAGGGTCATGAATAGAAAATAAGGCTCTAATACTAATTGAAAATACGTAGTTCGACCTAGATGGGGGGCGAATATGTGATTATGCAGAATTTAAAAATATACGATAATTAAAGAGCAACAAGTCACTAATTAGTCATTTTTTAAGATGGTTAAACATACAATTCAATTTAATCTTATGCTAAAATACCATATTTATTTAAGCAATAAATGAACACAAGAATTCTTCACGGAGAAACCCAACTGGGTGAAATTTTTGGGCACTTTGTCAGTCAACACTTCACTATAAATGATTCTTAAACTTACAGTTTACCAGACTAGATGATGACACGTATTATCTGATCTCCTGACTGAAATGCTTACAGCTTTCCCGGATTCTTTGCTCCTACACCAACTCCCAGCTGCAATTTTCAAAACTCTCCTAGATTACGCTTTCCTGTAGCAGCTTCTAACTTTGTGAAATTGCATATCTCATGTGGATCCACGAAGAAAAATGCATTCTTCAACGACTGGAACTCCAGTCACCTTCCATTGATCTTCAGAAACTCTGACAAATATGAAGGAAGTAGCAGTTTGGTATTTGGATTGTGAAACTGATGTTTTTCCACGCCAAGAACAATTACCAAGGAATTATGAAGGTTGAAATCTTAAGAGGATGAAGAGAATATGAAAAGATAAGTGTTTGCTCAATGATCAACCTAAGAAATTACGTTTTGTGGCATTCAAGTATTTATATGTAGGTTAGGAAATGAATAGGCTAGACAAAAAGCCTTTAAAAAATGAAATAAAAATTTCTCGAATAATACTGTCGCTCCAACGAAGGGCTAGCGGCAGTCGAGCAACAGGTTGTCGCTCGAGCAAAGGTGAGGCAACGGTCAAGCGATAAAGTTTCTGTTTTTGACGCTCGAGCCAAATCTTGGTAATAGTCTAGCAAAAATCAGCGTCGTTTTTCCTTCTTTTCTATTCTCGAACCCTAGACCTAAAATATCACAACTTACCGTAATTGTACATTACTCTTTGACTTTTTACAACACATTAATTTTAGTCTTTTTGTTTACAGAATAGTCAATTAAATTAAATACATAACAATACCTTTTTTAAATAGGATGACAGAATCTGAAAATTCAATTCAGCAATACTTAAACTTTCTGCATAGTAAATCTAACATTTTTAAATTTATAGTTGACCTAGACAAAATAAACATTTAAACATTTTTAAAAGGGTCATCTAAGTGTTCATAAAAGATTTACATAATTGAAGAATTTTACGAGAAAGTTTTATAGTATTTTAAATCGTCGAGCACTTGCCACTATGCCAAACCACTGCCATACCTCGAATTAACTGTAAAAAATTAGTAGGGATGAGTACCACAAATAATACTAAGTAGGAAACACTTAAATCAGTAATAAAAAAAAAATATTTTAGATATGCAAACTTTCGTTATTTGTGTTACCATCAATTTTGCAAAACGAAGGCAGTCCCCTTACTCTCAGATTTTGATAACCCCTTTCAAATAACAAAAATTATCTCTTCGTCTCTTATTTGAACCACCAAATGGTGTTTCCATTTTTTCATGAGTAACACAATAACACGTTTAATTCAAATCGAAAACAAAAAAACAAATTTATTTCACTTACAAAAGTGCTGAAAACACCCTACCTTAAATGGTTGGAGTTTGAATATCCTTTTATGTTCAATTAATAACAAAATGCACGTGATCTTAGTCTCTCCTTCCGAAATTTTCTAGATTCAAAAATATCTTTAGTCTAGGAAAAAGGGGCAAGTGAGATATATTTATATGTATGATGGTTTGTGAGAGAAAAAGTGGTTACAGGAGTTGAAGGAGGTTAATGTTTTTAATTACAAATGGAGGTGGCGATTCGCAGTTAAAAATGAGATTGAAATGAATAAAAATGGGATTTAAATGATAATGTAAGCGAAATTTTATGTATATAAATTGTGGATTTGTGAAATCAAGGTGCAAATTAACTTTCCAGTTGGAAATGGTAGTTTTATATATACTAGTGAGAAGCTCGTGCAAGGCATATTTCATAATGTAGTTGACTACGTAATAGAGTAGGTATTTAAAAAAAAATATTTATGTCAAACATTAGGTACATAAAATTTTCTTATAAGTTGCTAAATGTTTCGAGACAACATTAAATGTGGAGATGAAAAAAATCACACCCACAGTTATCGAAGAAATTGAGGCTCGCCTTCCACCACAACTTCCAGTTATCGATAAATATTTTTCACCAATATCTAGAACAGTCATTGTCAATTATTTCATAAATCTCTAATCAATTTTTAAACAAAAGAACCGGGAAAAAAACTAAAAATAAATAACTAATAAACCCAAAGTAATTGGAAAAAAAAAGTAATCAAACGTAAAAAAAAAAAAAAAA
>CAIGRB010131458.1:14007-24930 GCA_903798255.1 Fraxinus quadrangulata
AAAAAAAAAAAAAATAACTTAGCCAAGCCGATCCATAAAGCCATTTGGCTCGGCTCGGCTCATCTTATGAACAGTAACCTCACTCTTTTATTTATTTAGGAGATATATAGTTAACAAAAATTGGAATTTAAAATGGCAAGTGAGGTGGGGAGTGGTTAGATACTTAGGGGTGAATGGTATATTTAAATGGGGTGCCCTAGTGGAAAAAATCAGATTGAGGGGTTGATAGGTATGAGAAGGAATTAAAATAACGTAGTTGAAAAAAAATATGAGTTATTTGAAAGACAAAATCATATTAAGGGTTGTTTGGCATATACCGTAAGTGAATCTAAATCTTAAATTTTGAAGGACTTAACATAGGTAGCAATTAACATAAAATATGTCATCACTAATAACGTAACCAAATCAAAATAAAAAATAAATTTATCGTTTAAAACAGTCTTCGATGCCTTACAAAATTCTAAGACACGTGCACCCAACTTTACTATCGTGACCAAAATAATTAATTTGAAATCTTAGGAAGTGTCGTAGCAACGTAGTAGCGTAACCCACATTATTCAAGTTCCACAAGAAAATTTCTTTTAAAACGAAACACAAGATTTTTCTCGTTCGCTACACTAAAAGTCCATTTTCAATTATCATCTATGCATTTTAGCACATATTCCTTCTTGTCTGATTTACTTATCTTGAATTGAAAGCTATCATGTATTGTATATACTGAAATACTTCTCTTAACCAATATCTAATTCTGGAAAAAAAAAATCTTCTGTAATTCCATTCATGGTAACAACTGAAATGATATCACTTCCTCATATCTTCAACTCCCAATATGCTATTATATGCATTAGCAGTAAATTCTTCGATAGCGAGTAGTTTTTGAATTGATGTTTTTCATCAAATTATGAGTTTCACAAAACTGTAGCTGCATGATATCATTTTTTTACAGTAGCAGCCTCCAAACTTTGTAAGATGTTTTTCTTTTTATTGAGCTCCAAATAAATGTGAGAAAATATCGTCTGAAATCTTCATTAAATGTAGGTTTTTCTTCACGTTATATTATATTGTTATTCTTTGAGTTGCCAGATTTAATTTTATCACAGAAAATATCAAGCTCTTAAGTTTGTTTTATGTGGATTCCACTAGCACGACAATTCTAGTCATTTTGTCATTTTTACATGTATTATATGTTCTCATTTGTCTCCATAACAATTGAAGATATTAATTTTATCCATAATTACAAGAAGAATACAAATGAAATAGCATAAGACCTTTTTTTATAAAAAAATGACGGAGTATGTCAATTTTAAATTTCAACATATTAATTCATATACAAATACAAATAAAGTGTTATATTCTGTAACTTTTTAATGTAAAGGAAAGTTTGTTCATATTTTACTTTCCACAAATACATATGTATGCATCTCTTTAATCGATTCAAATTTCTCGAAAAAAAAAAAAATGTGACAGAGTATGTTACTTTCAAATTCTGGTAACTTAATTCATATGTAAAAGACAAATAAAGTGTTACATTTAAAGCAAAATTTGAATTCATATTCATATTTAAATTTTCACAAACAAGCATTTATGCATCTCTTTAATTAATCAAAAAAAAAAAATTCAATGAGATAGTCTATGACATTCTTAAGAAAAAGTGATAGACTATGTTACTTTCTAATCTAGCAACTTAATTCGTATGCGAAAGTCCAATAAAGTGTTGTATTATATCACTTTTAAATTTAAAGCAAAGTTTGAATTCATATTCATATTTAATTTTCCATGAGCACACATGTATTTTTACCATTAATTGATCCAAAAAGAATTCAAAATGAAATAGTATGTGACCTCCTTAAAATAAGTGACATATTATGTCACTTTTCACCTTCTCATATTTGTATGTACATTTTCACAAAGACCTTATATGCATCACTTATTTCACCTTTGTTTTCCAATTTCTAATTTTGACGTACTAATTATGAATTTAATGATAAGAATTATAGTATTTATATTTTAGCCCATGTTTATAATAATTTTCAAAAGGACCTTGAAATTAAGGGTATTTGTATTAGTAGCCCAAAAAAAGACATTTGGGCCTAAAGAATACTGGCTTGAGGTGACCGCCTATGCTTGGGATCCAAGACTACAAATGATAAATTTCTCAATAAACAAATTTGATTCCTACCATTTGTTATGTGGAGTTTCACAAAATTTTGTATTTCAACATGAAAACCCAACTCTTTGTACTACGGTTGAGTTATTGGCAATAAAAATATCAAAAATAGTATAGTTTGGAATGAGATAGGAAATGATTGATATATTTGAAGTTTAAAGTAAAAGACTTTTCAAACGGAATTGTAGTGAGTTCCATGTAATAAAATGTTATACTTTCACACTTTGTTTTCTAAACATTGGTTGTTATTACAGATCCACTACCTTAGCAGTTTGAGACGACATATAATTTATAAAGGACCTCGACAAAATTATATTATACAAATTTCTTAATAAAACTCACGTATTCATTGGTTTAAAGAAAAATGAACATTAAACTTCTATTTGTGTTGCTTTCAAACAAACTTAAATATGTAAATTGTTATTATTTTTTGGTTACCTACCTAGCTAAAATTAGTTAACCTCCCAACATAATTTGGATTCAACCAAATGGTGATTTATCTAGAATTGCAGTCAGCAACAATTACAAAAGTCATTCAAGTCGAAACAAAGGTACAATATAAAATCTTAGGTTGATTAAATTAATGTCATGATTTGTCCAAATTAAAGAAGACAATTGGAAGGGGTGAACAACCCAAAGATCTTTTTGGTTTTTGTTACTTTAGACCGCCCTTATATAACTCATTTTATCCTTATTGTGATTTGTATCAAAGGGATAGAAAAAAATTTAGGGTTATTGCGATGGTACAAAAGACTGTTTTGAAGGTTAATATATCATGTGAAAAATGCAAGAAGAAGCTCCTAAAAGCAGTGTCGGGATTACAAGGTATCTCCAATCTTGCTTTTATTTCAAACTTAGTTTTAAGTTATTGGCATATTTATCAAGTTAAATTTGTTAGAACTAGAAAAGGTATATGATAATATTCTATACGTATATGTAACTCATTCTTAAACTATTGAATACATATTCAATTCAACCTACTAAATTTTTAAAGTTCGTATTGTTATAATATATGTTTAATTATCTGAACTTTTAAAGAAGCAATACGACAATATTTTGTCATCTCTAATTATATTGTACAATTATGCACAACTACACTACACAAAACAATTGTTTCCGTTTATAAACAACGTAGAAATAATAAATTTGAACGAAATTTGGGTAAAAAATTTATTTATAGACTATAGTTATGATGGAACCTCGTTAGATATTTACTTTTATTTTACTACTTACAACCTAATACAATGATGTATATCCAAAGTATGAAAAGGATAGCTAAAAACAAACTAAAATTTATTCAAAAGATTGATTTTTTTTTTTCTACAATGATTAACGACGCTTTTTAACTATTGAAATATAATATGAGAATTTTAGATTCGTCATTTAAATAGAACACTATTAAAATTAAACATTTTTCTTTTACAAAGGATAAGACGGAGTAAATGAACTGTTAAACATAATAGTATGAACATGTTGGCTAATTTCAAAGTTTTACATTTAATTAATTTTTTTTTCTCATACATTTTTGGCCAATTTATTGAAAATTTAGGGCAATTTTATTTTATTTTTAATGTTAGCCAAACGTGACTGTCCATTTATATGCTATTATTTAACAGTATGTTCAAATTTCTTCAAATTTCATACTTTTGTTAGAAAGAAAAGAAAATAAATAAATAAATAAATAAAATAAAATTTAAAAAAATGGAAATTTCTCCGACATTTTCCACTTTAATATTTCACGAAATCTTAAATTACAATGACGTATTAACAAAATACTCCGTGTATATATATATTAGGTCGACCCTTGTTCATTTTATTTTCATTAATAATATCTTAAGTTTGGAATCATCCTCGTTAGGCATTGACAAAGTCGAAGTGGATGGTGCAAAGGGAACATTGACAGTAACAGGTGAAGCAGACCCATATGAGATAATAGTGAAAACAAGAAAGGCAGGAAAATATGTTGAAGTGGTCAGTATTGGGCCACCTCCAGCCCCACAGAAACAAGATATACCTAAAAAAGGTGAAGAGAAGAAGCCCAACGAAAAGAAGCCCGAAGAAAAAGTTCAGGCCCACATACACACACCCTTCACCTGCCCCATTTGTGAGAGAATTCAAGTCATACCCATGACCCGGTGGGAAGAACCCAGCCCACAATGCTCCATCATGTGAAAATACCATAATGATTTTTATTTGCAGTTTTTAACTAAAGCAAATGAGAAATTCTTATTCATTATGTGACTTTACGAACTTAACAATTAACAATAAAGTTTGTGATATGATAACTTGGTATTACGGACAAATTACAAAGTGTTACATCTTACAACTCTGTAATATGGTAAATGCGTTATAAAATGTGTCTTTTTTTTTTCTCCCCACTTTAACACTTACTGATGTGGCACGATAATAGTGTAGTATGCTATGCAACAATTAACTAAAAGATTCGTTACAATTTGCCGGTCAACTAAGCAATTTGGTCTCCGGGTGATGGATTTGTTTCAAATTAAAATAAAGTTGACAATCAAATTAAGACAAATTATAGTCTACCAATTGAAATTCACTTAAAGTTCAGTAACCACATATGAAATTTACCATACATTTCCCATCTTTGGTACGTCATTTTGCACCAATTAAAGGAGTAAAATCACAATATTAGAGCATATCCAACGTTTACAACAAATTTGGTGGTATAACCTCTTCATTGATTATACCAAATTTTACACCAAATGAATAGTTTTTCCTATATTTCCTTATTATTTATTTCTCAACAATCAATTTATTTTAAATTATTAATTTAAAATTATAGTATTACTAAAATCGTTAAATTAATAAATATATTTAATGAACGAAAATTTTGCATTTATTAATAAATTAATTAACTAAATTATTGTTTTAGTTTAATGGTGTATTGTACTTTAATTTATGTTTTTAAGATATTTATGTTGTTTTAGTGCTAATTGTTACTTGATTAAAATTTAAAAATAAATGTTAAATAAATATAACCATCGCATCGAAACAAATATAAACAAATTCAAATCAGTTAATTCTAAAAGGATAAAAAAGATATAGAAGGAATAAAAACTTGTTGTAATAGAACAGGGGGGCAAAATAAGAAAAACGAATTACACTAAATTTGGTTAGTATTTTACACTAAATTTAGTATATCATAGGAGATGGTCTTAGAGGATTTATTTTAAAAACATTTGATATACATTATTCACTTTATATTATACGTATGTAATTGTCTTTTGTTATTATATTCGAATCGACTAATTTTGCATCTTTCATTGTTCATCTCAAACGTGTGTTCTTTTGCGAGTTAGACGAACTTCACTCTCAAATTACATATTTACATTCAGTTATTTATTTATTTTATTTTTTTAACTACATATTATTTTAAAGGGTAATTTGCAAGCGTCATCCCAACCTTTGGAATCACTGGAAAGATAGTCCCCCATCCTTTTATTTTTGGCACTAAGCTCCTCAAGCTTTTGTTTTAGCTGCGACACGTTTTCATCAATAAAATTGTTATATTTGCATGTGCCATCCACCTACTTATTGCATTCCCCAGGATCCTCTCTCTTTTTTTTGATTCTATCCCTCTTTCTCGGGAACATTGACATAGATGAAAATAAGCAGTTGCAAATTGAAATACTGAGTCCTAGGATTTGGGTTCATTGGGTTGGGGATTTTTGTTTCGATTTTCCATAATGTTGTTTACGAAAAAAACTCGTATGTGAGTATGAACTCCAACGAGAACCTTCTAGATAGGGAAACAAAAACCCAACAAGGTGAACCAGTTAAGACGAATCAGATAAAGATAGGTGAACCAATTGATGGCACAGTTTATGATACACGAACCACTTGATGTCAAGCGTTCAAGTTAATGCTACACAAATAGATGGGTGGCATCAATCGTTCACAAACATAAGGGATCCATCGACCACACCACAAATTAGTTAGTTCTATTGCAATCTGACTAGAACACCAGCTATCCTCGTGCAATCAAAAAATGTCGATCCAGACTCACTAAACATCTGAACGACGATTATACTCTCAACACAAAGATGCTCAGGTGTATTTTAAGGCCCTCAAAGCCATGGAGAAACCTGCTAGGTGCGTGGATGAAAACAGTTAGAACATGGATGAAAATTGTGCCTGTAAATACACCCCAAAAAATGTCAAGTATTTCCTAAAAAAATCTTGTGAATTTGTCATTTACGCACTACTTTTTACAATTATAATCTGGTTCTTCTCCATCTATGTACTCTCAATGTCGAAGGGAGATATAGTCTGAAATTTTATTTTATTATTATTATTTTTTTAGTAGTCTCAGTTGATTTAGAAAGAGGAAAAGCAATGTACAAAATGTGTTAAAAAAAATAAGTTTAAGTTTGCGGCCAAGGCACTGGCACATTTTATGGAAGTGAAAATTAAATTTAGATGTTAAACAAACTCAAATTACTTCTTTTAAATTTATTTATGGAGCAATTACTTTTTCTGACTTTGTTTATTCACAAGAGAGAATAAGAATTAAAATGTAGAAATTTTTGGTTTTAAGCGAGTTGACTTTCACTTTTGCAGGAGATAAATACTTTGAGGAGTTTATGCTACAACCCTCTTATCGGAATATAAGTAAAAATAATGTTCTAACATTATGAAATTATTTCATACAATGACACCATATGAAAACAGAATTTAATTAATTTAATGAAATTATTTCTTTTACGTCTGATTGTTGGTCCAGAGGTAATCATAATGGTTACGCTTGTTTCATTGCACATTTTATCGATAGTATTTGGGTATTACATAAGAAATTTTTTATTTTTCGTTCGCATTCGCTTGAATCTTCACGTAATAATCGAATTTTTAATAAGAATTTAGTGCAAGTTTTCAATGAATTTGATGCTTTGCATAAATGTTTTAATATTACTTATGATAATGCTAAACCTAATACTGCATAGATTGAGATTTTATTAAATCCTAATTTTGATGCTGAATTATTTCATATGCTTTGTGTTTGTCATATATTTAGTTTAGTTGTGCAATATGATTTGAAATTAATAACACAACAAATTTCCAGAATAAGAGAGACTATTAACCATATTGCTTCCTCAAATTCTCGACAAGAAGAATTTGGAAAAATATGCAAAAATTTTGAATCCATAAAATGAAAATTTCGTGATGACATTCCATATAGATGGAATTCAACGTTTCTTAATGCTAAAGTCGATTGATAACTATGAAAATGCTATTAATTCCAAGCAAACCCAATTTCATGTAATTAAGATTATGAAATTTTTGAAACATTTTTTATGAAGCAACAAAAGTTTATTTCGGTGTTTATGACCCAACAAGTTTTTTGCTACTTAAAGCTACTAGTAGACATTAGTAAACAATTTCGAGTTACAGGTACAATATATTTTTTTTTTTACTAAAATTGTTTATGCGATAGAAGAAATTTTTTGAAAATATTATGAAAACACAGTAAATTTTCTTGTGGCAGCTGTGATGGATCCACGTGTTAAATCATTTAGAGTTCTGTGTTTTATGGAAAAAATTTCAGAAAGTTTGTTTAATATAAAAATTACAAATCAAAAATTGGAATGTTTTATTAATGAATTGTATAATTCCTAGATAAGTAAATATGGAATAATGAAAATGTTTGTCCATATACAAGCTTGACTACTACTTTTAAAGCTAAAACTTCTTTTTATTCCGAGATAGTTAAGAAACATCACGGTGCGTATAATTCTAATATTGGCACAAAAACTATACCTATTGAATTAGAAAGATATTATCAATTTGATCACCACAGTTTAATTTCGGAGGATGAAGTATTAAATTTAGATTTCTTAAACTGATGGAAAATAAATGAAAGATTGTATATGATAATATCGAAAATGGCACGATTCAAAGTGGCATCCGAGTATACTTTTAGTGCATTGAATGAAAGAATGTCAAGACTCAAGGAAAGCATTTTAGAAGCTCTTATATGTGTGAAAGATTAGATATCCATGGGGAAAGTTTTCATTTGAGCACACAATGAATGTATTCAAACGTGAAATGGGAGGTAAATTGAAAAATTCGGATGTCGAAGGAGAGTCACTTTGTCGGTATTCAGTGCTCATCTTTTCCTTCGTTATAATGGTATGAACAAACAATACACTTGACTTGAATATTTTTTATATATAAATTTGTATCATAAGATAATAATGTTTGTTTTACAATAGATGTGGGCATTCGAGGCGATTCTAACATTGAGAATGAAGTTTGCTACCAAATTTTCGGATGCAATTCCAAGAATGGTCACTTGAAAAATGCCGAAGAGGGTAGCGTCTGCCGCCATTGATAACATGTTGAAATCGAAAGAGGTAAGTTGCCATTTTTTAAAAGTACAATGGAACAAATTGTGGAATTAGCTTAGCGAATGACTAATGATTTGCACGATTTAATATTTGTAGTTGTAGGTTCATTCTAAATTGATTCCCACTGAACTCGAACTCAATGAGGTCTATTGGAAAGAGTTGACACTGATTGTGGGAAAAGATGAGGCTGAGCATGATGCAGAGCTACATCATGGATTCCACCAATACTCTCCCAAAGCATCTCAACCACCACCGATATCTCATGAGATGAACATAGCAGATTTATTGAGCATGGAAATGGAAAAACTTGAGGGAATGCTACAAGCAGTCATATCATCTTGACTTCATCGGGTGACGAAAAAAGTTGACAAGTTGCTTGAATTGGCTGTGGCGGGACGATTACATTCAACAATAAGTGGATTTGATGGTGCCACTGGTAGCACAGCTTATGTACCAGAATATGAACAGAATGGTGGGTTGGAAAACGAGGCTGGATTTGATGATGTGACGAATGTGCCTACTGAAGAAAGAAAGGTGTAAAAGTTTGAGAATGACTCAAAGTTAGAAGAGGAGGTCAGAGGAAAAAATGTAGAAGGGAAGGGAGCTCAGGTTGATCTAAAGATAATATGGAGGAGCAAAAAAAGTAAAAAATGGTCAAAGAAGGTGATGAAAAAGAAACAATGGTAAAGGAGGAGCATCTCGGGTTAGAGAAAGCCATTGTTGATTTTGTGATGCCTGAGAAGCATGAGGTAGATGCGAATGAATCTACTTAAGGTATGTAAAAAATAAATTGATGTTCAGCTTCATGTTATTACCTCCAACTTAAACAAATTCTAGATTTCTAATTGTTGGTACTTGCAACATATAGGTGATAGTGTACAGATTGAGGAGGTAGGATGTGATTCACCAAAAGGACGAGGGTATCGTTCAAAGAGAAAAGCACGCTTATTGTGTTCTTCCTTCATGGACCCAACAAAGAGAAGAAAGTTGTCGAACATCGATGTATATGATCCTTATCGAGAAGTGGATCCTATGAATGTTGAGGCTCTTCACAAATGGATGGAAACTACATCTTTTGGGTAAATTATTAACATAGTTGGAAGTACATGTGAAAGTAATGATATTATTACATAAATATAACTTTGTGTCGTGATAGGAATGTAAAATGCATAGTTTTTCCTCCTTATTTTATAATGTAGAAGGGAAGGGAGCTCAGGGTGATCTAAAGATAATATGGAGGAGCAAAAAAAGTAAAAAATGGTCAAAGAAGGTGATGAAAAAGAAACAATGGTAGAGGAGGAGCATCTCGTGTTAGAGAAAGCCATTGTCGATTTTGTGATGCCTGAGAAGCATGAGGTAGATGCGAATGAATCTACTTAAGGTATGTAAAAAATAAATTGATGTTCAGCTTCAAGTTATTACCTCCAACTTAAACAAATTCTAGATTTCTTATTGTTGGTACTTGCAACATATAGGTGATAGTGTACAGATTGAGGAGGTAGGATGTGATTCACCAAAAGGACGAGGGTATCGTTCAAAGATAAAAGCACGCTTATTGTGTTCTTCCTTCATGGACCCAACAAAGAGAAGAAAGTTGTCGAACATCGATGTATATGATCCTTATCGAGAAGTGGATCATATGAATGTTGAAGCTCTTCACAAATGGATGGAAACTACATCTTTTGGGTAAATTATTACACATAGTTGGAAGTACATGTGAAAGTAATGATATTATTACATAAATATAACTTTGTGTCGTGATAGGAATGTAAAATGCATAGTTTTTCCTCCTTATTTTATGCACTCGTATGATTATTTTGTGTCAAATGTATTCATTGCTTTCATATTTTGATTAGATGGCAATTCTATGGATATGGCGTAATTTGGAAGAAATAAGCGAACAAGAACCAAAATGAAAGAAAATGAAGTTTGGGGAATGAAATGTAAATACTCAAAAGTTATATGGAACCTCATGATGAAGATTTGAAAGTGTTAGAAGTCAATTGGATGAAAGAAGACATCAAATGGGTGAAATATCATTAAAGTATGATCACACATCAATTTCTAATCGAAAACGTTATGCACCAGTTTTCAGTCACATATTGAGACCCATTTTTGACATAGAACACAATTGAATTTTAAGATCATATCTGAAAAAACGTTGTAGCCCTTTAAGTTAGCTTTCCAATGTATCTTGAATTGCCTCAATCAGATATCGAGAAAGAACGATATAATCAAACTACTAAAGGCTATTCGACAGAGAAAATTACTAACACTATGCGGTCGCTTAGTATTAATTTCTTGCGACCGCATAGACCATTACCGAGAGTTTCAAGGCTGAATTTATTTGTTCTTAACTATGCGACCGCATAATAAATTCCCAAAACA
>CAIGRB010131478.1:0-18980 GCA_903798255.1 Fraxinus quadrangulata
ATTTTAGTTTCCTTTACTTTACTAATGCCAACATGAGTAACTTCCATTTCATGCCAAATGTCATATACGGAAGTACACGTGCAAATATGATCAAATTCATTTCTATCTAAGGCACAATAAAGTAGATTTTTGACTCTAACATTTAAGGATAATTTTCTTTTATCATCTTCGTCATATTCCTATCTAAATTTTGGAATTGTTTGATCAGGTTTGCCATCAATTTTAATAGTCTTGGTAGGCACATAAGGATCATATTCAATAACTTCCCTTATATTATAATCTATTGATTAAATGTACATCTTCATTCTAGATTTTCAATAATTATAATGTGTGTCATCAAAGAAAGGAGGATGATTAGTGGAACACAATGATTTTAAAATTTTTATTTAGCCACTGCTCAAGATTGTAGAATCTAAATTTTAAAATGAGTACCTTGCTCTGATACCAATTAATAGCCTAAAAATGACTAACCAAGAACGGGTGAATTAGTTATTCAAACATTTTCAAAGAATTAATATAAATTTAACAAAGTAAAGACAAAATAGATAAATTCAAATAATAAGCACAAATGTAAATGCAATAAGTAAACAAAAGAGATAATGCAAATGATATAATTATGGAGGTTCAATCCAAAGCAATGATCTAAATTCTCCGTTACCAAGCTCTCTGGCACGAGCAAGGCATTTTCACTATGTTGATTGGGTTATGGAACTATTTAACATTCACAACGCTTCTGGTGACTTACAAATAAGGAGCACCGATCCTTATACAATGTTGAGACTAACGGGACCTCAACACGATCCACAAATTTAAAAGAAAATTGATTATACAATTTGAAACTTATCTCCTAATAAATGATATGTTCAAATTAAGTACCAAGAAAGAAAATATTCTAACACTTTAATAAATAATAATGAATGAGCTCAAAAGTTAGGTGATAAAAAAAAAACTTTGATGAGTAGAATGATTTAACCAAAAGATTTTCAAAGTAAATAATTTGATAAAGATAAATCAATATAGCTTTGCTCAATAATCTTTCACATAAAGCATTTTACCTTTGCAAATGAATCCAAAGCATCTAAGTCTAATATTTTCAATGAATACTTGACTTGACGTGAATGTTTGATTTGCTCTTGTTTTTTATTAATTTGACGTGAATGTTCGGCTTCCATCTCGATTTTCTTTGATCGTAAATTACGAGTCTTTTGGTAGCGATCATTTGTCTCCAATTGATCAACTTGGCCACAATAGTTATGAAGACTTGAATTCAATTGTTCGAAATAAAACGATTTGTTTGTTATAATCAAAACATGAGATCAACCATAGGTCACCACTCAGCCTTCATATTGTGCATCTTTTCGCGTTCTTAACCCTTCAATCGTGTATCATCACTATCAAAATAGAGGTCATATTGCCTTTCGGTGTCCTCACCGTACCCTCGCCTTTAATAAGGANTTATTATTGTCCTTTCTTTTTACTTTTGTAGACGAACCTGATGCTTTGTTATGCTAGATGAGCCTGTTTTGGCCCTATTTTTTATACCCATAATGTATTTTAAAATAGTATTTTGATAGAGAATGTGTAATTAAAAAATAAGGAAAAAATTTGGATTTGCTTGTAATATTATTTTATTAAAGAATGTGTGATTGAAAATAAGAGAGAGAAAATGTATTTTGAAAATAATGGGAACCAAACAAGTGTATTCATCCATAAATGTTTTGTTCTTTTGTAAAGGCACGGTGAACTAACATGAAGGTTTATTTGTTAGAATTTGCAACGAGATTGTTCATCTCCAAGGCTATTCTAGGCTTCTAATCATGTTTTTGGTTAAGTGTTAAAGTCTTACACACTCCTTTGTTCTGCAAATCTCGATGGTCGAGGCTTGAATGTTCATTTCATGATACGTGGGCACATGATTGGACTTGTTTTTGTGGCAGGTGTGTCATCCAAGCGACTATAATAATTCTTGGATGTAGCATTAGTCCTCTGCATCCAAATTTCAATTTTTTATGAACTGAAGTATTTTTGATATATTTTTGCTCTAATACTAAAAATCTTAAAACTAAAGTTTTCTCTTATCCATTGCACTTCTTTTTTCTTGGAAGTATCACGCTGAGTGGAGATTGAAGCATAATAGGTTTGGCTTCTAATTATTTTGAGGCATCCTGCTGAAGCGGAATTAGAAGCTTAAGAAGTTCGTTGTATATAGAATAGTTCCTTTTGCACTCAAAGGCATTATGTCGAAGCAGAGTCTAAAGTTTAATATTAGATTTTGTTGGCTTCTATTTATTTTGAAATATCTTGTCGAAGCGGTATCATAAGAGTAAGGGATTTTTTTTCATTCCTAGGCATTTTGCCGAAGCAAAACTTCTGTAAAATATCAAATTATTTCGTACTTCAGAGCGTTACACTCCAAACCAGAGTGACTTAGGACATGCCTCATTTGGTCATAAATTAGTCCCCCAAGTCTAAGCCTCATATTTATATGAAAGGGCTTTCTCATGACAGGTGCCATTAAATGATCATATAAGCACGATATGTTTCTTATAGTTCTCAGAATAACATGAGAAGAAGTATTGTGCCATACTTATTCTTACTAGTATAAGTAAGCACGTGTGTTGCACATCTTATGTATCGGATGAATGATATGTGTAATATTTTTGAAGTACTAATACTATTTTCGAAAGTAGTTGAGGTAACTAATATTATTAAAACAAATTAAAATTATTATATATTACTGTCTATTAAAAAAAGAAGAAGATAGCCACCATACATATGAACATCTTTGATTAACTTCTTATGCGGATAGATATATTTGACAAATTATTTTAAATATATATTTTTTAGCAATGTAATATCTAAAATCTAATCCAATATCGACCGGAGCCATAAAAAAACCCGACTCCCTTGTGAGAATTCCACATAAAAACTAGAAAATACTTTTGAAACATATCGTTTACCTCAACATTTTGTGACATGTCCTATACTTTCTCTATGATTTCTTTATTCTTGTGCACTATATGGAGCAATATAATACAAAAGTTAACATCAGAATTCAGTAGTAGTAAGAAGGAAAAAAAATTATCAAAAGCAAGAGAAAGGAATATGATAAATGTACAGACCTATTTTTATTGCGTGCACCACCAAACAGGTTTGGATGTGCAAAACAAACCAATTACTATTCCCTTATTAAGCAAAAAGATTACTTTTTCAGTCAATTCAATTAATTATTACTTATTATACATTATTGCAAAATTATTACATAGCCCAACTAAGTACTTGAGGGGTTAAGTACATAAAAAAGCAAACGAATACATACAAACATCAAGATATATGAAAGACCTATGAATTAAGAATTGATGTTAGGTAAGAAACCTAGACCTAGACGATGAATTATCCAAAATTAAGTAAATAAAAAATTGGAGCATACTTATCTGTAGGAGGAGATAACAACAGAGGCACCTTCCAAGCCAAAGCCGATGCCCCAAGTCGAAGCCGTGACTATAGTCAGCTTCCTTTTAAACCTCTTCCGAATCTTCTTGTTTATTTCAACCAACTCTTTGACAATACGAAAAGGAGATTGAGTAGTTTTATAGGCTAATCTGATGATGGTGTTGAAATCATCTGCTGAGGATGGTTTGTAAGCTCCTTGATTGCCGTAAGTGCTAAAACAGCTAAGGCTTCACTACTATTATTTATCACGTTGGACCATTTGGGTTGACCTTTGTTGATCATCCCTTCAAAGTGCAATAAAGTTCACCAACGTAAGCTTACCTTTTTACTGTCAATTGCCTTTTCTTATAATTCGAATTAGTGCCTAAACCATTGTTATCAAATTATTTATTTATTTCTTGTTTGTTCTCCAATTATTTATTTACTGATTTTTATTTATTGTTCTTATTATTGAGAGCCTGTGTCATTTAATCTCAGTGTCGAACTCATGTATTATAAGCGGCAAATCATTTAAAAACTTGGAATAAGTAAAAGGTCAGCAAAAATGGCGTCACATTCTTCCCCACTATCTTTTGAGTACATTATGGCGACATGAATTTCATTCTCTTAATGCAAGGAATTTCAGTGTCTTCTTGTTTCAATGAAGGTAAAAAAGGCATGTTCAATAATGAATAGAAAACATTATTACATATTATTGTTTTTTGAAAAACATATATATTTATATAGAAGTAATCATATTATTTAACATTATATTATTAACGTTCATGAATTATACATAAATCAAACTTCGTTTGAAGATCAATTGTCTAAAAGATGAAAATCATGTTTAATATTATAAATTGTAAAATTGATTGAATGCATGAAAAATTATAAGATTAAATAAGAACATAGTTGACAAAAAATAAAAAATTTAAGAACAAAATTGTAAATCAAATGAAGGTATATTGGACCTATAGCTAATAATTGATATTCAAAAGCTTCTCTTCAATCCTTCATTTTTAAATATTGTATATAATGATTGCAGCTGCCAAATTGGTGCATTAAACCGTGTACAACAGGTGTAAGGCACATACATAAGGTAAGTGAAGCGTCTGAATAGTCCATTTGATAGTAGATAATAACACCATTTTGCACTCTATGGCCCATATTGAATCTCTAATGAACGGTTAATATTTGATAACATTTAATCAGACGATTGCTATTCTAGATGTAATACCTATAAAAGCTAATTTTGCAATTGCTTTCATGTTTTTACCTTGCGTTTGAAACATTATGAGAATTCTTAATTCCATCTAGTGCAAAAACTTCATGTGAGAGAAAATTTAGGCACAAATTTTTTAATAGCCCAAGAATAACTAGTTAAAAGGAGGGTGGATTTGATTTTTGAAACATTTTCGAAAAATAATCTCAAATAAAGTAATTCACAAAGACATTGATCAATCAAATAGTAATGGTAAGCAAAAAAAGACAAGTAGAAGAGTTGAGATGATGCAAATGATATATTTATGGAGGTTTAATCCAAACCAATGATCTATCACCCGTTATTAATCTCTCTATCATGAGCAATGCATTTTTCACTATATTGATTAACTTATGGTGTAATCAAAACCCTTATAATGCTTCCGATGACTTATAAACGAGGAGTACCGATCCTTATATAATAGTAGGCTTTCAAGAGATCTCAATATGACATAAAAGTTTAAAGAAAATAATTTTACAATTAAATTTCTCTCTTAATAAATGATAGCAATAAATTAAGTACCAATAAAGATTAACAATTCAATGAGTAGCAATGAATAATAGCTCGTGTTCGATGATAATGTTTGATGAATATGATGCTTTAAAGTTTGATTCCACCCATCAAAAGTTTTTCTGTATGAAGATTTAGAAAAATAAATAAATAAATGCAACATAAATTCAAAGATTTGTTCAAAGTATCTCTCTCTCTCTTCAATACACTTGAAAGACCATATATTAATTTCAAAAGAGAATCAATTTATAGAGACAAAATTTCAAAACTTCATATTAGTTCGGATGATAGATCAGTCGACCTAATAAAAGTTTGGATGACTAAAAAATATAGCCCTGGGACAAAAGGTTCAAAAGTTAGAACATTTAAATTTTGGACCGTTACATTTTCGATCGACCGATCTCCTCATCCGGTCGACCAGTTCCATTGACTGATCAGTTCGAATGATTGATCGATTCGCTAAATCAATTGTCCGGTTTGGGCCGATTTGGTCCGATCTGAATGTTTTGAAAAATGTAAGATTTTGGGCATTGCTTTCAACTAGCTTTTCAAAGATAAATGATATTTTAGAAATATGATCTAAATTCAAATATCATATTGAAATCAATTTTTTCTTCATCAAAACATTTTATGCAAGTGATAATCAAAATAACTTTTGGTGTATAATATAGTTTTTGTGTTTTTATAATTCATTGTAAAGATCAAAGTATTAACAATTGTGCTACATATACATAATTATTTATATACTTAGACTAATACCCCAGCACCACTGTTGCTAGATAGCATTATTCAAATAGTAACAGTGAGAAAGTACGAATGGTAAATCCACAATCTTTTGATGCGGCTTTAGTAGTCATTGAGTGTACCATTCTAATGAGGAAATATTATAGAGCGGATACGTAGTGGTTGTTTTGAGCAGTGACCCAGCCTTCCGCTCATGGAACATTGACTGGAAAGGTGCTAGTGTTCCAAGATCATCCAATATTGGGGTTAGAAGTGAACCTGGGACATTGAGGATGTAAAGGTGGTTGAAGAAGGTACAGGCAGTGTAGCTGAAGCTGATAAATGGATGGGAATAACTTTTGAGGCCCAATGGGCAGCATCAAACTCTACATATGCTCCAGACTAGGCTTACTTGACATCACGGTGTAAAGAATTCTATATATCGAATTCAATTAAACTAATATTATCTTGGCCTATTGGTGCAGTTGACTGCTTTTGGTTTGCATGGCCTTTAACACATCCTAATTAAGGTCTGGCTTACATTTCCACTGTGCCCTTTATTTGGGATATTTTCAACGGTAATGGGATTGCGCTATCCAATTACACTCAAATGGGTGGGCTTCTATCCTAGGCGCTTTCATTATATGGAAAATAGCGAAAAATGAAGATGATATTTCCCTGAGGATACACCCTTCTTAAATTACGATGCATGCTCTCTGTGCTTGGTACTATTTATTGATATACTTGGGGAAGGCCCTATCCCTTATCAAAGGTAGGAAGAGGTAATTCTTCTATGTCTAATGTTGACCCCAAAAAATGGTCACGACACGTGGCCAACAAAATAATATTCCACGTAAGCTCCTTTCTATGCACGGTAACACAATGTTAGTCATTCGTGGCCTTTTCTGGTGGAGGTGGAAGCGGTCATAAGCACTCCGAATGTCAAGTTGGTCATTTTGTAACTAGAAAGTGACGTTCGACAGTGAGACAATCACCAGAACGTGGCTGAGGGTATGTGTCAATGTGTGGTCTCTAGTGTTTGAGGATTAATGCAAAAAATTAGATAGAAAAAAGGCCTCCCCGATTTACCTTAATGAGGGAGTATTTATACTAAGAGGAAGGGAGAGGAGAACCGTTAGATATAGGGACACGTGGCTTTGGATCTTGGGTAGATCATCCTTTTATAGGTGTCAATCTGTCCATCCATAAGCTAGCGGGTATTAAATGCTTCCTGACATATCAGTGTGAGTTGACTATTTGGAGTATGTCACACTCCTATCAACCAGGCTAAAGATTTGATTTTGGGAAGATCATTTCATAAAAGATCTTGGTAGGCATGGGAAGTGAATAAGTGGTTTGGCGAATGTAGAGTGTGGGCCTTTCCATCCGTCGTATGTGGCGGATGAGTTCGGATCGTCTATGAGGTGAGTAGTAGTGTTTCAGTTCAAGCTATTAGATTCGATTCGTCCAATACAAACTTGGCGGACGAACTGGATGGGTGAGGTGGAGGGCCTTTGAAGGCCCGTAACAACAGTCCCTCAAGTCCATGTATGGATATTTATATAATGCATGGAATTTATTGATGTGGCTATATCATGTCATGTTATGGGGTGTGCACGTTAGTTGTTGTAGAAGAGATGAAAATGTATGCAGAAGCGACGTCTTGACGGAAGGACGAAGCATTGGGTGATAGCAACTTTGGAAAAAGTTGTTGCAGAGGCGAAGTCCTGGCTGAAGGACGAAACGTTGAGTGTTAGCAACTTTGGGAAAAGTTGTTGCAGAGGTGAAGCCCTTGCTGAAGGAGGAAGTATTGAGTGTTGACAACTTTGGGAAAAGTTGTTGCAGAGGTGAAGTCCTTGCTGAAGGACGGAGCGTTGAGTGTTGGCAACTTTGGGAAAAGTTGTTGCAGAGGTATAAGTTATTGCTGAAGGATGAATTATTGAGTGTTGGCAAGTTTGAGAAAAGTTGTTGAAGAGGTGAAGTCTTTGCTAAAGAACGGAGCGTTGAGTGTTTGCAACTTGGGAAAAGTTGTTGCAGAGGTATAAGTTATTGCTGAAGGATGAATTATTGAGTGTTGGCAACTTTGAGAAAAGTTGTTGTAGAGGTGAAGTCCTTGCTGAAGAACGAAACGTTGAGTGTTGGCAACTTTGAAAAAAGTTGTTGCAGAGGTGGAGTCTTGGCTGAAGGGCGAAGGGTTAAGTGTTGGCAACTTTGGGAAAAGTTGTTGCAAAAGCAAAGTCCTCACTAATTAGATTACTCAGGGCTTCGTACTAATAATTTGAAGTTCTCGCGTCTTCCCGATGAAATCATGAGGGCATCACTTCCTTCGAAGGCATGCCTCCTAGATAATAAATAGCAATCATGGCGACGGCTAGAAGATTTTAAGGTGACGCTTTAGGCAGAGGTATGAAACACACCGCTTCATTAAGACCGTTGGCTTATATGACCTTTGGGATTAACAGAGATGATGCGCTATAATTTTAAACGGCCTAGATGTCATTAGTGATGATCTAATGGTTGGGGTAAATTGGTAACACCTATATAAGGCCAAAACCTCTGCAAAAATCTTATGATTTCTCCCCATTTTCTCTATTCTCTCCGTTCCCCTTTTTCTTCGGTGACCAAGACCCTGAAACTTAGGTGATAATTCTCCCCTAGGTAATATTTTTCATTCATTTTGCTTCGTTTTTTCTTCTTCTTGGGCTTTTAGAATTCAAAATGGCCACTAAGAGGTCTATAAATGTGTCCACGAGTGAGGAGGGTGAAGTGTAGGGAGTTCTACTATTATGGAACCCATAGTTGTCACCTTAGACGAACTAGGTAGGGCCATCAGGTCAGACGAAAATATCTGGAGACTTCCAGCCCCTCCAGCAGATACTTCGATTAAATGGGGGCCTCTGATTACCCTTCCAACATTACCATTCGAAAATATTTTGGCTAAGTGTAGACAGGTTTTTAGGATCCCTGATAGTATAGAACTGATAATTCCTAACCTCAGCGAGAGCGCATGTAGCCATAAGTGAGAATTTATTGAGGGCAGACTTTAGACTTCCTTTTCATCCCTTATTTAGGTTAGTTCTCCGTTCCTTTCGGATGGCCCCGATCCAATTCCATCCGAACTCCTGGGCGCAGATGGTTGGGTCATGGATGCTATGGCTTCATGCTAGCCTGGGAGATGGGACACCATGGAGAATGACCCCATGGCTCCTCTTACCGTCTCTACTTCTTACTCTTCATCCAGTAAGTCACATTTCCTAGCTGATTTTACTTGGAATTGTTTCTTATTGCTTAATATTTTATTTGCCTCTAGGCTCTTTACCGAGGTATGAAATCTTCGTGAAGGAGTAGGACATCATCAGCTATATCTACCTGCAACAGTTGAAAGATCGTAAGCGATAAAAACACCCACTTCATTCTCCACGGACTAATGGCATCTCAAGTTAAGCTTTATTTGCGCCTACAATTCGGTTAGACACTCACTTGTGATTATACTTATGTTTTTTCCTTGTTGTAGATAATTTTTAGAAGAATAAGCCATTGAGGCCTGATTTCGCCACAATCCGCCAAAGCGTGGCAGAGGTAAGGTTGTTAAAAATAAGTTTGGCTACTTATAAGAAACAGGCCGAAACAATTAATGAATTGAGCAAGGGCCAACTGCCCAATGAAGATGAGAAGTGGAGGAAGGTACTTCCCTAATAAAAAGGAAAAAGTCAGGCCCATCAGGGGCGTCTTCTTCTGCTGTCGCGGTGGCCAGGCCTCCACCACCCTCAATCCCAATCAGGGTGACTATTACAGCCCCTTCCGAAGCTCCACTGGCTGTGATACCAAAAATCACAATAGTTGGCCTAGCTACTCATATTGGAGAGCCAGTTTGGAAGAGGCTAAAGAAATCTGCCAACCTTCATCCTCGCAGCAAAGTAATTGATTTTCTGAGGAGCAAGGAGGACGATCTCTCCGAGACAGTATTGGAAATGCTGCCTCTAGAAATCTCTTCTACCGCTTGAGTTTATAACAAGTATTAAACTAGGAACTGGTAAGTTCACATCCCCTCTTACGAGGTGGAGGACCTCCTAGCCGCCAACAACGCCTGCGTGGCTTGGGCATTAAGTATTAGCATGGCAATGGAGGATTTAGTCTGATGCCTCCATAAGAGGAATGAATAATTGGAGCAAAGGGTTGGGGCCTCGGGTAAATGGAAGGAGGAGGTAAGGAAGGCAAAGAGTGAGACTGAGGTGGCTGAGGTAAAGAGGACTAAGGCTGAAGTGAAGCTGGACACTGTTGAGATCCAAATAAACCAACTTAAGAATGAGCTTCACGAATCTGTTTCTCAAGTGGCAGTTCTAACAAAAGTGGTTGACCAGTCCAATGAACACAGGATCGCCTCCGAGGTATTGAAGCAAGCCAAGAAGGACAAGGCCAAACTTAGGATGTTTACCGAAGCCCAAAACGAGGAGATCGAATCTCTTAAGGCCGAAGTGAAGATAGTAGGTGAAGTGGTGGTTCAACAACTTCGACCAAATAAAGGAATATGATGACTTCGCCAACTACTGGACTTCATGGAGTGCCCAATATATGATGTCTCGCTTGAGGGAGGTGCATCCGGATCTGGACATTGCCTTTTTAGAAGAAGATTTCGACAATCTTACTGGAGGCTGGCCTGACATCGAGGCTGAAGAGGAAGCCCTTCAAGAGGAGGTGGAAGTTGGGGCCATTGTAAATGTAGATCCATAGTTTTTCTTTTTGTTCTTTCTTGTAATAGCTTCGGCCCTGATCAATTTGGTAATGAAATTTTTTCTTTAACTGTTTGTGTAATTTCTTCGTGCTATAGCCTTGCTTAGAATGAACTAATCAGATATATCCAAGTGTAGTCACTTCGTTCAAATACAAACACTTAAGCAAATGGAATAAGTATAAACACTTCACTAAAATGAATGAATCACATGGGATCCAACTGTAAACACTTAAGCAAATGGAATAAGTATAAACACTTCACCAAAATGAATGAATCATATGAGATCCAAATGTAAACATTTTGCCTAAGCAAACACTTAAGTAAATGGAATAAATATAAAAACTTCACCATAATGAATGAATCATATGGGATCGAAGTGTAAACAATTCGCCTAAGCAAACAATTAAGCAAATGCAATAAGTATAAACGCTTCAACAAAATGAATGAATCATATGGGATCGAAGTGTAAACAATTCGCCTAAGCAAACAATTAAGCAAATGGAATAAGTATAAACACTTCAACAAAATGAATGAATCAAATGGGATCCAAGTGTAAACACTTCGCCTAAGCAAACACTTAAGCAAATGGAATGTGTAAACACTACTAAAATGAATGAATCAAGTAGGAAGTGCAAACACTTCGCTGAACCACTTCTCTTAGATGAGGCTCCTGTACCTCTCCTAACGAAGTGGTCATCCTTGATTGAGGTGATCTCGTGGGGGTGTCATGTACCTCAGTAAAGGCATTTTCTGACGTGAAAAGCTTAATCTCTGATGGACTGATGAGGCAACCCCAATGGGGGGGAGGGGGGTGTCACGTGCCTCTCCTATCGAAGTGGACATCCTTGATTGAGGTGGCCCCGTAGGGACATCACGTACCTCGACATGGGTATCTATTTGTAGGAGAAACAACGAAATGATAATTGGTTCATTGGATTAACAAAAATATTTACATGATCGGAGTTGGCCTTCACAACTTCCCTACTAATAATACTTCCTCAAATGTTCAATATTCCAAGGATGAGGCATCATTTTTCCTGCCCAGTTTTCAATCTTATATGTGTGAGGTCTTACTTTTCCCGCAACGCGATATGGAGCTTCCCAGTTCGGCCCCAATGTTCATATTCCTGGTTCCTTCCTTTGAGGATTGAAAAACTCTCCGAAGTACCAAATCACCAATGTAAAAAACTCTTTTCTTCACATTGGTATTGTAGTAATGTATCATTTTACGCTGGTAAGATGTGAGTTTCACTTGAGAGGCATCCTTTTTCTCCTCAAGGAGTTTAAGTTCAAACTTTCTTAGTTCATCATTGGTTACCTCATTGAAGTGGATGTGACGGAGTGAAGGTACTCCTACTACTACCGGAATCATGGCCTCATCCCTGTAAGTCATGGAGAACGGAGTCTCCCCGATTGCAATCCTATTGGTTGTCCATATTGCCCAAAGGACTTGGGGAAATTCATCAACCTATGTCTCATTTAAAGTATCCAGCTTTCTCTTCAGGGTGAGCTTGATGATTTTGTTGACCGCTTCAACCTGCCCGTTTGCTTGGGGGTGATGCCGTGTTGAGAAGTACTTCCTAATTTTGAGATCATTGTACAAATCTCTGGTCTTTTTGTTTTCAAACTGTTTTCCATTATCTTAAACAACAGAGTGGGGGATACCGAACCTCCATATGATATTCTTCCAAAGGAACTTGAAAGTGTTCACTTCAGTAATCTTAGCCAAAGGCTTCGCTTCGATCCATTTCGTAGAATAGTCAATTGCTACGATGGTAAAGTATACATTCTCCTTCCCCCGGGGCAATGGGCCTATGAAATCAATTCCTCACTTAGCAAATGGCCAAGGGCTTGCTACAACCGTGAGTTCTTGTGAGGGCAGTCTTTTCCCATTGGAGAAATGCTGACATTTGTCGTATTTACGTACAAATTGTATTGAGTCCCTTTTTAAGGTGGGCCAATAATATCCTTATTTAAGTACCTTTCAAGGTAGGCCAATAATAATATCGTGGATTTCTCTTAGAATATAGTTCGCTTCTTTACCTTATATGCACTTGAAGAGGGGTGATGAGAAACATCGCTTGTATAATATATCATCCTACAGGATGAAGTGGGTAGCCCTTCTTCGAAGTCAACGGGCTTCGACTTCATTGCTAGGGACGGTCTGTTCTTTGAGGAAAACAACAATAGGTAGCATCCACAATGGGATGCCTTCAATCCACATCACTTCTTTCTCCCTTGTAATTGAGGGTTCAGGAAGATGTTCTATGGGAACCACCTTACGGAGTTTGGAATCCTTACTGCTGGCCAACTTCGATAGAGCATCGGTGTGGGAGTTCTCAAAATGGGACACTTGCGTCAGTTTGAATTTTTCAAAGTTGGGGAGGAAATTCATGACTAATTTTAGGTATGCCGCCATGTGTTTATCTCTGGCCACAAAATTACCATTGACCTAGTTTACCACTAGTTGTGAATCGATGTTGATGGCCAACCTTTACACTTGCAATTCCTTAGCCAAACGAAGGCCTGCTATGAGCGTTTCATATTCAACTACATTGTTGGATGCTTTAAATCCTAGCCTTACTACACAATTAAGCTTATGGCCCTCAGGGCTCTCCAAGAGTACTCTTGCTCCTGAGCCAGCTTCTCCAGATGACCGTCAACAAAGAGGTTCCAAGTGGAAGGCTCCACCGGTTCCATATTTACTTCTATTTCAGGAGCCCTAGCAAATTCAGGCACAAAGTCAGCTAGGGCCTAGCCATTTGCCATAGTTCTTGGTTTATATACTATATCGAACTCACTGAATTCAACTGCCCATTTCAATAGCCTTTCTGAGGCATCTAGCTTCTGGAGGGCTTGCTTTAATGAAATGTTCGTCGGTACATCAATGTTGTAGGCCTGGAAGTATGGCCTCAACTTTCGAGATGAGGTGACTAAAGAAATGATGAGCTTCTCCATGTCTAGGTATCGTACATATGTCGGTAACAAGGCTTTGCTAATGTAGTAAATGGGTAGCTGGTGTGTCTCTTCTTTCCTTATGAGAACTAAACTGATAGTATCATCAGACACAACTAGGTAAAGCAACAAAGGTTCGCCGACTTTAGGTTTGGATAGAAGGTGAGATTATCCGAGGTAACTTTTCAACGCTTGGAATGCCTTCTCACACTCTGGTGTCCATCGAAACCTCTTTCCAAGCACTTCTCTGTGGCCTTTGATATGAAGCGGTTGAGTACAACCACCCCTCCAGTAAGTCGTTGCACCTCCTTAGGCTTCTGAGGTGATCTCATCTCAATCAAAGCCTTAATCTTTTATGGATTCGCTTCAATTCCTCTTTGATTTACAATGTATCCAAAGAACTTATCGGATGCTATAGCAAATGCACAAGGATTTATCCTCATTCTATATTTCCCTAGAATTTGGAAGGCCTCATCTAAGTCGTCACGTGGTCCCTTGCTTGGAGGCTCTTTACAAGCATGTCATCAACGTAGACTGATAGGAATGTAAAATGCATATTTTTTTCTCCTTATTTTATATGCGCATATGATTATTTTGTACCAAAATGTATTTATTAACCTCATATTTGGATTTAGGTGGTAATTTAATGGAGATTGCGTAATTTGGAATAAATAGGTGAAAATATACCAAAGTAAACAAATGAAAGTTCAAGGACTAACATGCAAATACTCAAATGTTATGTGGAACCTCACAAAGAAGATTTGAGAGTGTTAAAATTCAATTGTATGAAATATCATCATTAAATGGATGAAATATCATCAAAGTATGATCACACATCAATTTCCAATCGAAAAAGTTATGCACCAGTTTTCAGCCTCATATTGAGACTTATTTTTGACATGGAAAATGATTGAATTGGAAGGTCATATCTGAATAAAGGTTGTATCCATTTGAGTTAGCTTTTCAATGTATCTAGAATCATTGCAATCAGATATCATGAGAGAAAGATATGATCAAAATACTGAATACTGTCCGGAGGAAGTTTCGTAAACCCATACGGTAGCATGGCTTTAATTCCATGCAGCAGCACAGACCACGTCCATGAGTTTGAGGGCTGAGTTTACTTGTTATGTACGACCGCATGAGTTTCTACAATGCGGCCGTATGATTCATTCCTGGCACGAAAATTCTAGTTTCCACTAAGTCAACCACCTATGAAAACAACTATAAATACGTGATTTGCAATCCTAGAACAAACCCAGAACGTACAGAACGCCTCCAAACTCCATTCTTCATTATTTCTCTCTTAGATTCATGAATTGTAACTAAACTTTTACTCTTGGTCGAAGAAAATGGAAGTCTGCGAACTCCATTCTTCATTAAATGTTCTTCTGCATTTATTTCTATAATTTGTTGCATTTAATTGCTAGAGGGCCCGGCCCCTAGTTCATTGATTGTAACAATCTACCGCTAAGTTAAACATCAAATTTGTAACTGTTTGATCCTTTTAACTTGTAAAGCACTAGGATGTGATAATTTTCTGCTATAGAGGTTATTGAATCTTAAAAAGAATGTTTAAATAGATTGAATGCAACAGTTGGTATTTGTGTTATCTAATTAATCGATTTCTCTATTGTGTAAAATTGTTATTAAATTGAACTAGTTTGGAGTTATTTAATAATTAGGGTTAATTAAAACACTGGTTTCTAACGAACTAAAATTAAGAAGAGATGTGAATCAATTCCAACGATGAATATTTAAAACATGAATTGAATTATCCTTGCATCTATGATCAATCGTGGATTTCCGACGGTGGATGTGGACTTAGACCAAGGTTAGTCTTTTGATTGTTTTCATTAATTTAATTTTCATTGTTATTGATTGCGTTATTTACGATTATTTGCATACAAAAATTCATCGATAATTGTACGAAGCATAAAATATTGAATTACACACTCTTCGTGGAATCGGCCCTTACTTCCACTACTACATTAGTTTTAGAGGTTAATGTATTAATTTTAGGTTCCTGCGACAGCACACACCAAATTTTAGCGTCGTTGTCGGGGAGTGGTGCTAATTTATTTTTGTGTTTCTTTAGTTTTTTATTTTATTTTTTGAAGAAAAAGGGAAAAATCATAATTTTCTAGGTTTTTAGACAATTTATTGTTTTTAGGAATTTTAGCATAGAATTTTATTTATTTTTCTTGCTCTAGCTTCTTTTTAATTTTTAATTTGTTCTATTTAATTATGCCCGCAACTCGATGTTCTAATCAATGTGAATTGTAGTACGATCCGAAATTAGAAAGAACCTTGCGCAGGTTAAGGAGTGGAAATAGTGGTATTTCATAGTGAACAATTTTGATCCTGGGACCCTATTCGCTGGTGATTTTGAACCAAAGGAAGAGGAAGTCATGGTTGAGAATCGGACTTTAAAGGAGCTTGCAGCCTCTAATTTGAATCAACAACCTTTTTGCATAATATTTCCCACTTTAGATGTTGCTACTACTTTCGAACTAAAATCTGGACTAATACATCTCTTGCCCACTTTTCATGGTCTTGTAGGTGAGGATCCACATACGAATCTGAAGGAGTTCCATGTAGTTTGCACAGCATGAAACCTACAGGAGTCATCGATGAACAAATCAAACTGAAAGTCTTCACATTCTCTTTGAAAGATTTGGCAGAGGATTAGCTCTATTATCTACCTTCCAGAAGCGTTACTACATGGGATGGGATGAGAAGATTATTTTTGGAGAAATACTTCCCAACTTCAAGGGCAGCTAACATCCGAAAGGAAATATGTGGGATAAGGCAGGACAACAGAGAATCATTACATGAATACTGGGAGCGGTTCAAGAAATTGGGCGCAAGTTGCCCCCATCACCAAATCAGTGAGCGACTTCTTGTTCAATACTTTTATGAAGGCCTTCTACCCACATATAGGAGTATGATTGATGCTGCAAGTGAAGGAGCGTTGGTAGATAAAACTCCTAAGGCTGCAAAGAACTTGATTGCAAATATGACAGGTAACTCTCAACAATTTGGCACTAGCTCGACGCCCCATCTAAATATGTTAACGAGGTAAATGTTTCATCTACTGAATAACAGCTGGCGAGTCTAACCACTCTTGTTCATCAAAATGGCAGCAGGTACTATGCAAACATCGAAGGTATGTGGAATTTGTTCATTCGTAGGCTATCCAACCGATATGTACCCAACACTTCAAGAAGAATTCGTTGAACACGTAAATGCAACCAGTGGCTTTCCTGGACAACCACAGAGGAATTATGATCCTTATTCAAACACGTACAACCAAGGATAGAGGGATCATCCAAATTTTAGCTATGGAAATCGACAAGTGAATCAACTTATAAATCAATATCGATAAAATTTCCAGTAATATAATCAGACATACCCTCCAAGGCTAGCTTTCAATATTTGGATAATCAAATGAGTCAAGAAGCTAACGCGGTCAGCCGACTAGAGGAGCAAAGTTTGGGAAAACTACCCTCTCAAACATGGTGAATCCGAAAGAAAATGTGAGCACAATCATCCTAAGAAGTGGTAAAGAGGTTGAGATTCTGGTAAAAGCATCCCCTACGCCATTGGAGCCAGAACAAGAAGAAAAAGAGGTTGGAAACAAGACTGCCACCAGTGATACTAAGGTGACTGAGCATAAGTATTTACCCCTTTCTAATTATAAACAAATACCCCATTTTCCTCAAGTTTTAGTAGGATTTAGGAAATATGAACGAGATCATGATGAGCTGTATGAAATTTTTAGTAAATGCGAGGTAAATATTCCACATTTAGATATCATTAAATAAGTGCCTCGTTATGTTAGATTGTTGAAACAATTGTGTGCAAGTAAGAGGAAATAGAAATTGAAGAGAATTGAAAAGGTAAAAGTTGGAGAAAATATTTCTGCAATTATTCAAAACAAACTTCCTGTAAAATGCACGGATCCTGGCATGTTCACTATCTCTTACACAATAGGCGACACTAGTTTTGAGAAGGCCATGATAGATTGAGGAGCTTCTATTAATGTCATACCATATTCTATATATGCTTCCTTGAAACTTGGACCTTTAAATAAAATTGGTGCGATAATTCAACTAGCTGATAAATCTAATGCCTATCCTAAGAAGGTAGTTGAGGATGTTCTTGTAAAAGTTAATGAGTTGGTTTTTCCTGCTGATTTTCATGAGCTTTACATGGGCAATAGTAATCATATTACCCCTATCTTGTTAGGAAGATCGTTTTTAAGGACATGCAATACTAAAATGGATTTTAATAATGGCACATTGACAAGGAAATTCGATAATAAGATCATTAAACTTAATATCTATGATTCCATAAAATATCCGTATAATAATAATCATGTTCATTTTATTGATGTGATTGATCATTTAGCATAAGATGTTTTCGAATTTGATGCTAATAATGAATGGGAAGCTGTCATTAGTGAGATTTTTGGGAAGGAAAAAGAGGAGCTGACCCTAAACACTGAGTTACAAAGAACTGTGGCAGCATTAAATGATCTTCCAGAGTCAGGTAACAGTTATTGTTTTGTATTACCAGTGCTAATGGCCTCTACTTTATATTTTGCAGACTTCCATTCCAGATTTGAAGTCTCACCCCAGTCACTATAAGTATGCATTCCATGGAGGTGGAGGAACACTACCAATCATCATTCCCAATAAACTTAGTGCACCGTAAGGAAGAACAAAGCCAACCATGATAGACCCGGGCTAAACAAGAAAACATTGAGTCGAGCCAAAGACACTAAACAAAGGCGCTGCTTGGGAGGCAACCCAAGAGAAGTTCGTTCGTTTATCTTTTTATTTTTGTTTTTCACATTCATATTTTAGTTACCATTGTAATTTTCTTTGCATTGCACCTTACATTGGGGACAATGTAAGTTTTAAGTGTGGAGAGATTTAAACATTTAGATTTAGGTTGCATTTAGATTGAGTGAGTTTAATTTTGAAGATTTTTGCATGAATTTTCAAGAATAGGAGTTGAGGTTAAAAGAGTTTTGGTTGTGTATGCTATTTGCTAGAATTAATTAGGTTTTTGAAGAACTCATAACATGGTTGAATGAATAATCTTAGAACTTAGAGTTAATTAGTTTAGTTATTTTCTTTGAGGATGGTAATAACTAAATTCTGTAGACAAAAAGTCGGTGAGATTTTGAGCTTTTAGACTGACATATCCATAACAGTCTCATTATTTCTTTCATGTGTGATATTCTTCCATGGTTTTATTTCTCTAGAACTTTCTTTGATTTTCTTCAAGATCACATTGACACATGCATGCACGAACATGATTAGGGTCATCTTTGTTACATAAATTAGCTACATTAGC
>CAIGRB010131482.1:0-12783 GCA_903798255.1 Fraxinus quadrangulata
AAAATAATAAATATTTTTTTGAGAGTAGTAAAATTAAGTGTTAAATATAAATAACTTATTGAAATATTTCAAAATTTAAACTTTTTAAATTTATAAATACTTTTCCATGATAGAATATGTTCTTTAATTAAAAATAGAGAGTTTGTTAAAAATGCTATAATCATTTGATCTTACCTTGGTGCAGTATATAAGGAATTGATTTTACCCTTTTCAAATTCAGAATCTAGGGCACAAGAACTCTCTGAATTCCCTATTGTCTCTCTCGCGTTCCAAATTCCTTTGCACTTGATCTTCTCTGTGTTTGAACTTTGAAGTGGCCCTCTGCAGATTATTATGACGAAGAAGAAGGTTGTGACTGGTACAGGAGAGTCATCTGGAATGAAACCTATCAGACGGAGTTCGCCGCGTCGACGCACTGTTACTGCTCCAGCCCAATCTCCTTCATAACCCATTCAGTTGGATTTTAATGAAGAAATGGCAATTGTCCCTCACAATCCAAATGCTGGAGATACTGTTGCTAAAAGCTCTAAGGAGAGCACGCCTCCCCCTTTGTCGCGTAAAAATTCACGGCGGAATGCGACTAGCAATTACATCAGTCGACGGGTGCAAATTCCTGAACACAATAGTGACTTGTCTGAAGAAGAGGAATATACTAAAGAAGAAATTGACAAGTACCAGGGGTATGGGGGTTCTGAATACGAAGCTAAAAATACTACATCAAATGAGGTTGGTACCAACCCAGTGCAAGAAGTCCCAAAGGAACCTGAACCCACTGCTGAGAAAACCCAGAAATCTGGCTCTCAATTTGAGCCCTCTGCTGAAGAAACTGGTAAATCCATTGAGACCACTCCACCAACCAGAATGAAAGCCACCAGGGCTGAGAAAAGAAAACAGAAGGTTGGAGAAGACTCTGCTACTCCAGCTAGCAGGTCCGTACCTCCCACACCTTGTGGAACATACAGAGTTCTGGGAACTCCTATCTCAGAACCAGATTTATTCAGGTTTGATACCTTCACCAAAGGTAAGAACACTGTAACTCCCTTCAATTACTGTTTTCTTGCTTAGGCAAATAAGACGTTATTTGTCACATTTACTGCTTATTGCACGGTGATTCAGGAATTTAAGGTAGTCTTAGAGGATTTCGTGAGAATGGGCTTAGATGAAATTGTGGGATTTCTTGTTAGAAAAGATGTTAACCTTTGAGGGAACATTCAATGAGACTATTGTCAAAGAATTTTACTCCAATATCCCCAAAATCATTGGAAAATCAGGAAATTCTTTCAGATGGAGAACTTATGTAAGGGGTAGGCTGGTAACTTTTAGCCCTTCTGTATTGAGGAATTGGCTGTGTCAATAGAATTAACTAGGACTTTGCCTGACAATGCTATTAACTTACCTACCTCTAGATTGACCCCCAAGTATAAAATTCTCTTCAAAATTCTTATTCACAATCTGGACCCTTTTACCAACCGTTCAGATTTGTCCCATGCGCGTGCAGTGATGTTGTTTAAATGGGGAACTAAGATTGGGGTAGATTTAATCAAATTGATTTTTGACAGAATTATCTATGAGGGACAAAGGAGAGCCAAACAATACACACTTCCTTATCCCAATCTAATTCACCACTTCCTATCTGACCTCGGAATACCAACTTTACCCTCTGATGGATACTTCAATCCCATCCCCACTCTAAATATGAATGAGTTTGGTAATTTGGACAGTGATCCCACTCCAGCACCCAGGGTTCCAAAACACATGCTCTCACAGGATCATTCTGAACGGTGGACTTATTGGAGAATCATCTAAGGGTGGTCAAAAACCAGGTAGGTACAATTTTCTTAAAACCCCAAAAGTTGTCTGATGATCTATCCGCTATGTGTAAGATTGTGAAATTATTAGCCTACATTGGTGATGAGAGAATTAGGATTGTCTGGCTGAGGAGCATGTCTAGCGGAGGAGCACAACTGGGTATCCAGAGTTTGTACCAGATTGTGCACTCCATGACCTAGAAGAGCCAGCAGAAGCAAGTGCTGCATAGGCTGCCACTGCCAGTCCAATTCAGGAAGCATCAACAGCACATGGTACTGACTTAACTCCTTCGGCACAGACTAGGGATGCTGAACCTGCAAAAAAATTTCTCCCCCACAAGCGTGCTGGAGATCCTAACTTCTTACTATTACTATTTGATGGTGCTGTATAACTTGACACTAATTGTTTGTTCGTTGTAGAATAAACAAGATACCAGAATCGTTCTGATACAATTTGTTGTAAAACAACTAAAATATCTCTTGTTAGAAGAAATATTAATTTGCCTGAATCGTTGATAGCAATGTTGAAAATACAATAATTTTGTATTGTTTGAATACCACTTGATAAATCCAACCACCAAAATGAATTGTTGAAGTTATATGACAAATAATGAAGTATTAGATCTAACAAAAGAATAATAAAGATAAGAAATATGGCAGCGAAATTAAGAAATTTTATTGACTTAAGAATAATAGAGAACAGAGAAAATTACAATGGATCCTATAATTCTAGTAATCTATTTTCTCAATCTATAAAATTGTATAGAAGATCTTAATATTTATAGGGAACATATAAGGGACGTCCAAACCCTCCTAGTAAAATTGTTGATGAAGTAGGATGTCAAATAATCGAGTCCAAAATGAAAAATAAGAGAAAAATGCGGAAAACTCAAAACATACAGGTGGAGCATGAGCGCCAGCCTTGTTGCTGTAAAACAACAACTTGGCACCTAGGCACCAGGTCTCGGCCAAAACAATTTCAATAGTGTTTTTCTTCGTTTCGAACTCTTATTCAAGTCCAATACCGATTTTTAACTTACAATGGACTCTGAAAATAGAACTTCAACTTGACATAGGATTTCAATAACATTTCAAACGGAATTATTCTTGACGTGCACTTTAATTAGAATTCTTCAATTATTTCAACAAGGAATTCGGGTCACACCCAAATTCTAACACTAACTATTTAGGATATACATATATTGGATCACTGTATGATTGGTCAGTGTGTTTGCTCCCCTACCTTTATTGTGGGCCTTTTAATTTCCGAAAAGGAGGAGTGTTGTTTTTGAGATTTGGATGTGTGGTGATGAAAGAACAACTATTTGCAACATGTAGTAAGTTTGATTTTTGCTATACGCATTAAATTTCTAAGAATCTATGTAACAATCACATTAACTAGAAAAAGGTTTATCAATGCTTTTATACTATTTTCCACCTTTTACTGCGTGGTCAAACAAATAATCTGTATCTTTACGTAATTATTGCTCACGAAATCTATGAATTCGTGGTCAATTAATCCAAGCATTAAGAGTAGAAGTAAAAGCAATTCACAAAATCAATTGGAGATTTAAATTTTTTTTAATTAAAATTAAGGTTCAAACTCGGTTACAATCATTTATCCTAATTAAATAATTAATGATACATAATTAAAGTACATCACCGGATTTCAAATGTGAAAAGAATGAAGATCTTGGACTAAGATTCCGCCTTCTTCTTTTAGGATTGAATAATGTGCCTAATGGATCTCCAAGGCCTTGGCTTGGATTTTTATGTAGAATAAAATTCTACCAAGACTCCTCAAATTATTGGACTAATATATTTATAGAAGAAGATTTGGACGCAATCCTTTTTCAACTTGATTTTCACCCTAAGAGTTTAAATTGATTTCTATCAAAGAGTTTAAGAAATAAAAGGAAATAATTTCTTTTCCCAATTGAACTCATTTTCTCATGTAACTTTATTCCTTCATTTTGTAATTTTTGTAATTAAGCAATCTTCATTCTAAAATCATAATAGTTGACCCAAGACAAGTTTCAAAATTTGCAATTTAGTCCTGAAACTTTTCAAGTATTGAAATTAATTCCTAAAAATTATGATCTTTTCTCGAATGCTCCATTAATATTTTTAATTGATTTTTTGCAATCTGGTTAATCTTCAATTGCTTCAAATCAACTCCAATTATCCTCCAAATAACCAAATTCACATAAATTGAGTTGGGGTTTTCCTACAATTAACATAATTTACAAATTAAATAGATATTTGCTTAATTTACATATAATAAATAAGAACAGAAGTCAAGATAAGCGCATAAAATGCACTCATCAGTTGGTTTCATGTATTTTAGATGTGTAAGTTAGGGGGAATTGTGAGAGTTAGGGAGAGTTGTGTTGCTTCAAAAAACTAAGTGGGAGTAGTTCATATACTTTATTTTGCAAGCACTCTACATACACTCACAAAAATGACATTAAAAATCAAAAGATGCTTTTAAAATTAAGCTAAGCCCGAGGGGGAGATTGTAAGTAAAACATAATTTATATTTTTGTTTATTACTTACTTATTGGCTAACTTAAATTGGAAAGATTTTTAAGTATCAAAACAAATGTCAAAAATGTGATCATCAAGTACAATCCAAACAAGTTAGACAATTAGTGGTACAGGTTCAACAAATTTCTTGACTGCGAATTTTAGGGTTTCAATACCCTAAATGAGATACAATCTTTAAGATCCGCTTTTCCTTCTGCCCAGCTCCCTATACAAAGTATATTTACTATCTTGAACGTAGTTTGATTGGTCAAATAATTAAAATAAGGAAAGATTGATTTAACTAATCACAACTTTTCTTAAGTTAATTATTTACCATATCAAACAAATTTTATATTATTCTTACGTGTAAAACTGTCATAATTTAGGTAAGGGACATTCATACCTTGGAGGAATCTTTACATAAGTAAAGAAAATCATTAAGGGACGGACCAATGCTTTTGAGAAAATCTTCCTTCGCCTAGTGAACCTACAAATGACCGTCTCCAATGAGTTTAGCCCAACGTAATGCTCCATTGAAGTATCTCAAAGCAAAAATTGTGTTCTTCAACCTAATTGAAGAGAACACACCAAACAAGGAATTATTAATCCTACTAAAAAATAATGGCATTTGGCTTGAGTTAAGATTAGTGAATCTTAATTCAAGTAATGGTTGCGTCGAATACAATAGTGAAGTAGCGATAAAGTCAAGAGCATGGGGTTTAATTCTACTTCTTCAACAAGTCAAAAGAATATAAAAAAAATGAGGGCGTTGTTCTTTATTTTCTTTTGATTGTTTTTATTAATTTTGCGAAATTACAAAATCGAAATTATTATATTTTTTACTATTTGATAGTGGATTATTTCACCCATGACGTGGGAGCCTGTGGACGTTTCCCTTATAGGTTTACCACGCTATATTCGGTGTTCACTCGTTTATTTTCGCATTTGATTAAATCTCGTAGAACATTAGTTTGTTAACTCGCATCAATCATAACTGAGTGTGAAACTACCTATAGAAAGTTATGACTGATTGGCGAAATCTGCTTGAAATGAATAATTAAGACAAATTGTTAAATTAGTTGAGTTTTAGTATTTACAGGATTAAATCATGAAATTTGTTCATATGTTCATGACTTTTGAATGGATGTGGGCCATTTGTTGAATTGTGGTTATGAGTGGTGGAGGTATAGTTGGCGGTGGCAGTTGGTGGAGGTTTTAATGGGATGGAGAATTGGGGTGGGTACATGGGTTGCGTGGACGGGTGTGAAGAAGAAGACAATTGTTATTTTTGGCGAGGAAGGCAAGTGGTGGAGGTTTTGGTTTGTGGGAATGAGTTTAGAGTGGTGATTTGAGGAAGAAAACCAATCAATTTTTACTTTTTCTTCAATTTTATTGTCCAATTAATGTGTTATTGTGTTATTTTTATTTGTTTATTCTATTTTATTTTTCATTTTTTAGGTTATTTAAGTTAGAGGGTAAAATTGCCTTTTCACTAGACATTAACAGCAAAAATGGATGGAAATCATCAATAGGGACAATATGTGCGAATAAATGAAAGTCTGTGGAGAAGCATAAAAATTGAACGCATACTAAATTACCACATAATGAGAAGGTTGGGGACCCCTATTGTCATTTACCCTTTATGATTAGAAGATTTCAACCTACATATTATGTTGAGATTTTGGACCAATATAATTCACTTGTTTCATATATACCTTTTATGTTGTTAAAATCGTAGTTTGAAATCGAAGCAAATCATAAAAATTGATTTGCTTGGTTTATAAAAAAATCGAAACCCTTTCAAATAGTTTAAAAATCATTCAAATTGAACTGTATTCACTCCTATCATGCAGTGATAACGTGAAAGATCTATTGCGATATAATTGTTAGTTAAGTAGTTTTCATCTATTTAGGAGATTGAGGTGACAATGAAATTTTAAACTAGATTAAAGTTCAGTGGCCGATTTAAAACTTAATTGATGTTCAATAACCCAACAAGATAAATTAAAGTTCAGTGACTCATTCGAAATTTTGGTAAAAATACAATGACTGCAGATGAATAGAAATTTACCCAAGGTTTGTATTCTAAAATTTTGGTGGAGAAAATATATTGCTTTTAAAAGAATTTGGAAAGATCAATTTGTTGGATATGAGGTTAATTATGCGAATGGTACATAAATCTTATCCGTTATTTCAAACTTATACATGACCTCAACTTTGTATCAAAATCATACATGAACTTACAAATTTATTTCTCATCCATACATAATTAACTTTCGTTGTTAAGACCAACAGAACAATCCACGTGACAAACAAGGAGCCTACGTGGCGAACAACTTGTTGTTTAATCGCACGAATGGTACATCAACTTAACCTCATGTTTTAAAGTTTAAACCATGGATGAATCAATTATTTTTTCCTTTTCAAAATCATACATGAACTCTTCTTATCCATACATAAATTAAGGTGGTTTATTTATTTATTTATTTTTATGACCTTTTTCTTCAATAGTTCTTGTAACCATTTGTGTAAATTCTAAAACCTAAGATATCCTATACTCAATTTTTAATGGTTTTGACTACAACGTGCAGGTTGAATATGTATTCGAGGAGTTTTAATTAAGTGCGAAAATTGAATAGCAAATTAAAACTAGAACATTTGATTTAACGTGGTAAACCCCAAAAGAAAATATACAAGAGCCTCGTGCCATGGGTCAAACAATTCGCTAAATTAATTAATCAAAAATAAAACAATATCCGTTTTTGTAATTTTGCAAAATTAACAAATAATAATCAAAAGAAATTAAGAATAACAAGTATCTTGTTCTTTTGACTTGTGAGTGGAATCAAATCCATCTGTTTTGATTTTATTATCACTTCCTTATTATACTCGATCTCAACCACCACTTGTATTAAGAATCATTATTCTTGTCCCCCGGGGCACATCCAAATTGGTAAATGATGGGCATTGCTGGGTTTACAACCCCAGGGTGGGGAGTTCGAATTCTGGATGAAGCAGTTGAGTGATGTAATACTCATTTGTGGGTGGAGCAGCTTGGTGATGTAATATTCATGGAGGAAGGCTCCCTTGGGGTCAAGAGTATAAAGAGTGCACGGACCCTGGTCAATTTGGGCATATACCGCGATTTACCTTCGTCCATTACTGAGGGGCCGTTGATGGGTGGTCCAGGACATAGTTCGGCGTAAGTTGGGATACCTGGGTATCAAAAAAAAGAATCATTATTCTTAACTCACGCCAATCAACTTTATCAATGAATGTGATTGAACGTTCCGCGCGTGTTGATTTGTATTCTCCAAATACTTTGAAGAAGACGTTTGGCTTTGAAAATATCAATTAAGCATTGAATCCATATAATTTTTTTCAAAAACGGCAAAACTACTTGCTGCTGGTTTACAAACTGTAATATATTTTTTAGAGCTTAATTCTAATCTTGTTTTATTACTTTACTTATAGCTAGAACAATTAACAAAGATTGGAATTAATTCTTATCTAAATAGTGAACATTAAGCACGGTGAGAAGATTGTATATCACAAAAGATATTCTTGATATGTTCATAGGTTGAATTGAGGAAAGTCAAATTTTAAATTAATATATCCTTAACTTTACCTAACTAACTAATCAGAAAATATCTAAGATGAAAAGTAACTTATTATACACAAGCTGCAATATGTTAACACGAAAAACGTTTCATGTTTTAAATATGAAAACCTTAAAATCGTAGCTTACAGAATCTGTTGAATATATTTACCATCCAATCAATCAATACTGGCTACTGGTAGGAATGGTAGACTTTTTTACATTATTAACAGCTTCTTTGACATTTAAAAATCAACACAAACATTAAGTAAGTCAATTAATCAATTTTGTATAAATATGCCACATATTTTTCCAATAATTTTTCCTTTTAACTTAGCTTAATTTCAAAATCCGCAATATAAATTTTAATGTCAAGTTTGTGTGTGTGTGTGTGTTGACTGTTGATCAAATAATGCACATGAACTACTCCCCCTTATTGAGTTCTCATTACACACAATTTACTCCCCAACGTAAACATCCTAACAATGTGGACAACACAATGAACAGTAATATAACGTCAAGCAATTTCACTAACTGAGTAACTTTCTGACTATAATCAAAATTATCAAAAATCCTACTTTTCCTATTTTTGAAATTAAAAGCACACCATGGTAGGTGGGAGAGGAATATATGTTAACCAACCAACCAATGATGCATCGTACAGTTATTCATCAAATAGTTAGAGATCAAATTTTAGAGATCATATTGTTAGGGCAGAGAGGTAGAACCAGACATTCATCACTTCTTCTTAGGCTTTTTCATACCGGCTTTAGATGAATCACCACCGCGTTTGCAGGAGGATACAGGTGCTAAGGCATCAACAGCTTCAATCTGAATTAGACGAACTTCAGAACTTTGTGCCTCAGGTACCTCTGGAACAAAAGTTGTGCTAACAATTTCCTCCGGTTGATATTCAGAAAATCCAAGAGTGCTCTTCCTCCATGCATCATGTTAGTAGTATATTTAAGTGGATAAATACCGGCTTAATGAGTAAAATATTGACAAATAGCGTATTTGTAGCACCGATACCGTATTTATAGGATCGATATCGATTTGCAGCAGATATCGTATATGCAAGACAGATACCGTATTTGCAGGTCAAATACCGTATATGCAAAACTGATACCGTATACGCAACTTTGTGGATTTACAATTTACACATCATATGTGCAAGTAATAGAGACACCACACCTTATTCACATGTAACAAATGCCTTATTAGCAACTTATCAAAAGAATATAGCAAATAATTTTATTAATTGCAATAAAATAACATAACAAATAATTTAAATTACAGTAAAATAAATTTCAAATCGAGACATGTGCGAACACAGTTTCCTTAAAACATATTCGCTCCCTCACCATACGCGATTGATGTTTAATTTGAGCGTCTACTTCCCAGGATATAATGGTAAAACAATAGAGGTTGAGCACCAAATATTTTACTCCGGCAAACTGATTTAGTACCTGAACAATATCACCACCAAGAAAATCGAAACCAGAAAATTCGATAGAGACACAGTATTATAAACGATGTGGATGCAGTACGTAAAACTGTGATTTTTCTCCTTCCTTTTCGTGTATTTGAATTGTGAAAAACGGTTATCATATATAGACTTTTAACTCCCAAAAAATCTATCCATTAATTCATTGGCAATAACCATAGGAGTTTCAAACGTTTCTGAAGTTTTAGAAACCAAAGTTAGTTCTAGAAAGCAAAAAATATTATAAAATGTAGGCCCTTCTAAGGGGCTAATTTTTTGTCAATCCGGTCCGACATTCGTGTGCGCATGACATGCTCGCATACGAGTTTAAAGGTGGAAGCCAATTTCGGTCCGTGATTTGCACCCCCACGCCGCACGTGGAAAGAGTCTCTATGCTATACATGATCACACCCTTCCAAAGTATAATCATATATAAAGTGGTTTTTACTTTGCTCATTTTCCTATGTGGGACAACCATTAATTGGTTTCCTTNCATTTTTGACAAGTAAACACATGATTTCGATATACTCACGGAGAAGAACACAAATTAACTTTTATATTACAAAATGAACAATCGGGTCCCACTCAAATTTAGCTCCAAAGTCAGCCATAAACCCATTTTCCAACACATCATTTATCCATTCGTTCCCCAAGTATGCAAGTTTCTTCAATAACCTGCGAATTGCTTAAAAATCATTAGAAAACTTTTGGGTGCGAAGAAGTATTTTAGTCACATGAATTTTTACCACTCCATGTTGCCCTTTAATTATATCCATTCGTTTAGATTGATCAATGGGAAGCACATAACGAGAAACGCGAGGAATTGGGTTTGGCAAACCCTCTAAGTTTGCAAATTCTATCACTTCCATGGAAGGTATAGACTCCCAAGTCGACCAAAAAGTGATAGACCAAACTGGGATATGAAATTTATATTGTTTGGCCCTCATTGGCCATTCGTGAACTATCGTGTCAAAAATTAGCTTCACCAGGTCTAGTGCAATCTTTGAACCTGGTTTGTACGAAACAACTACCCTCTCATGAAATAAATATGATTTATAGGTTAGATGATCAAGGTTGTGGATCAAAATCTTAGGTAAGACTTTGTACCAGGATATCAGTCTTAAGACTTCTAAGTTGCTACCTTATTTGGCCAATTCATCCCATTGATCTCTTTTACTACTTCAGCATGAGTTAACCATTCATCAATAGATTCCATCACCTCATCCATGCCTAACCAGTCCCTCTACACTGATGAACTGAATGTAACCAGTCTCTCCCTAATAAATGTCTACCACCTAAATGGGTTACCAGCCTTACCAATATTTTTAGGGATATTAGCATAAAACTCATTTACTATGGTCTCATTGAAGTTGTCCCCAAAAGTCAATAATTTCATCCGTTTGTGAAACCACCTATTTCATCTAGTTCTACCCTCACAAGTTCCTCAATCAGAACCTTAAACTCCTCAATAAATTTTCTATACATAGTGAAAGAGTCAAACAGGGTATTATTGGACTCGGACAAGAAGTAGTAGTTATGTAGACTAACAGAATGATGTGCTAGAGAGTGACGTCATCTAGTAAAGGTGTCAAACCTCAATAATTTGGTTCAGAAATGGGAGTCGCTTGTACTATGTAGGCTCCACTAGAAGATGTGGGGGTCTAGTCTAGCTATCTAGTAATGGTGTATCAGATCATTCACCAACCTTTTATGTTACCTTTTGAGCTTTTGTCGTCCTTCGTTGTGGAGGTAGATTTGTCTTAGATGATTCCTCAAAATTTTCATTATATGGATCAAATTGGGAACTAGATTTTTTAGCCTCTGGTTCTATAGTGGCTTGTACTAGCTCAAAGTAGTTTGGATTGACCCTCTTCTCTTCAGATTGTTCATCTTGTTTTTCATTATCACCATATCCCTGGTGCTAGTCTATTTTCTCCTCTATGTCATAACCCTTTGATACATTGCTCCCAAACTCCTCACTTTTGTTCTCTTTAACAATTACCTTGCTTGGATAGGTGACTGGATCATTTTGGTCCCTGATCGGACGTGCAACAGTATGCGAAGTGATTTTCTTTGATGACATGACAACTGGAGTTTGCTTAGGAGGTTCATAGACCATCATTGCCCTTTCATATCTTTCTCAGATATTATAGGTTTGGGGATAGGTTGGGTAGCAGCAGCAGCAACAGGTGGTGTACGAACTCCGTCATACTGATTCGATTGAGGTACTTCTAAAGATTTTCTCCATTCCTTGCTTTCCATTACTCATCCTTATCTTTACCATGGTTCTTTGCACTGAGAAACTTAGAACAGAAAGATCAAATGCGGATGCAAATTCAAGATAGCTCAAAGAAGATGAAGAGGTATTTTGCCCTAGTGCATAATTTAAAAGAGAAAATACTTCAATTTTAAAGAAATTACAACATGGTAACTGCAATTGAAGGACATGAATAAGAGAGTTAAATCAAAAACCATTTTTATACAGTTATTACATAACTGTTCACCACGATCTCTATTCAACCTCTTCGCCTTCACTTTAAAATTCAATTTTTATACAAGTTAAATTTCAGTTAAAGCAATCTGATCATTCCATATTCTATGTAGATTCACTTTTCAAATCTCGGATTTCAATATAAGTCTATTTCATGAAGGTGAGATTTTACTACCCAGTTTAGATCATTGGTATGAAATTCTACAAAAAAAATCTGCTCGTATCAATCACACAAGATAGTGAAATTATAAAAGTTGAATCAATCATCATATTTTGGGCAAAGTTTGCACTGCAATCATTTTAATAGTCGGTTCAAAATTATTATGATAATAATAAAACTTCAAATTAAATGTATGCTCACAGTTATCTTAAATTATGATATGAGTGTGTGATAAGACTATCTAAATTAGTCGATCATAAAACATACCCCAACCAAAGTTAACACTTGTAGTGAGTAAATGCATAAGTGTATTTCAAATCAGTCATCAACTAAAATTGTCTCTGTAAATAGAGAAATATGAGTGTACCAGACATGAGCATGTATTTATATTTTTTCACTATTTTTTTAAATACTCATTATGGTGACTCTTTTTATTTTCTTTTCAAGTACAATCTTTTGAATTCGTGGAGTTGACTTTCACATAGTTATTGGGATAGTTATTTTCTCATTACTCATGTTCATTATCAAGAACGACTTCACACATCCATAGTGGTAGCCCTCTCCTCCAATTAACTTTCATGTTAACACAACGGCATACTATAGTGTAGATACACATAGATGCTGACCACAAGTCCACACTCAAGTACTAATCACCTTAAAACTGACAACTTGGTCAGTAGATGGTCACAATTAAATTAGTTGCGAAATCCTAAAAAG
>CAIGRB010131482.1:13464-25587 GCA_903798255.1 Fraxinus quadrangulata
CCCCCCCCCCCCCCCCCCCCCCCCCCCCCCCCCCCCCCCCCCCCCCCCCCCCCCCCCCCCCCCCCCCCCCCCCCCACATTTCTTTTATAAAATAAATGAAAGCACATGCACACAAAGTGAACACAAAAACACAAACAAAAGAAAAATAATGTAAATTAGAAATAGTTTAATGCATCAAGCATATGTCCACGACTTTTCGCAAGGTTTCAAATTTAACAATATCTAAAGTCTTGGTTAGGAAATTAGGCAATTGAGCTTCAATATGTATGTGCTCTAGGACAATTACATTTATCTCAACTATAACACCAATAAAGTGGTGTATAATGTCAATATGCTTATTCCTAGAATGTTTTACAAGATTCTTAGAGATATTTATTGCACTAGTGTTATCACAGAACATGGTAATGGAATCTTGATAAATACCATAATAGCTAACCATTTGCTTCATCCAGAGTAGCTGACTACAACAACTACCGAAAACAATATACTCAGTTTCTATAGTAGATAAAGATATAGAGTTTTGCTTCTTACTTAATCAAGCAATAAGATTGTTACCCATGTAGAAACATCATCTAGAAGTAATATTCTTATCATCCATGTCTCATGCAGCTTTCGTATACCCTGCAACATGATATTCTTGAAGTATACCATAGACCAAAACTTGAAGTACTATTCACATAACAAACGATCCATTTCACAACTGCCAAGTGAGATTCTTTTAGGTTAGCTTGATATCACACACAGGCTCCAACACTGAAGGCTATGTCAGGACGACTTGCAATCAGATACAGCAGACTCCCTATCATACTCCTATACAAGTTAGGGTCAACATACTTGCCCTGGTCATCTGTAAAGATATTCAGGGACATGGACATGGGAGTCCAAATTGCTTAGGCATTTCGAGAATAAATTTCTTTATCAATTTTTTCGTACATTTTTCCTGTGAAATGAGATTCTTGTGTCAACCTATTTGACCTGCAAACCCAAAAAATAGTTCAACTCACCAACCATGCTCATTTCAAATTTGTTTTGCATAAGAGTAACAAACTTTCTGAATTTTGTTTCAGATATAGATCCAAATATAATATAATCAACATATACTTGTGCTACTATTAATCCATATTTGAGGTGTCTAATGAACAAAGTCTTTTTATTTCGCCTACTCTTGTATACCTTCTCAAGTATAAACATAGTCAATCTTTCATATTATGCATGAGGAGCTTATTCCAGTCTATATAACGCCTTTTTTTAAGTTTTAATACATAGTCAAGAAGATATGGGTTAGTGAATCCTTTTGGTTGCTCAATATAGGTTTCTTCATTTAAAATTTCATACAGAAAGACACTCTTAGGGCCTGTTTTCATTTTTTTGTGTAAAATGTATTTTAAAATAGTAGATTGATGGAGAATATGTGGTTAAAAATAAAGATTTTTTGGGCTATATTTAATATTATTTATTTGAAAAATGTGTGATTAAAAAGAAGAGATAGAGAAATGTATTTTGAAAAAAATAGAGATCAAACAAGGTCTTAACATTCATATGATAGAGTTTGAAAAAGTCTGATGGATTCCATTCTAGTCATAGGTGCAAATGTTTCATCAAATCCACTCCTTCAACTTGAGTGTAACCATGTGCTACCTATCGTGCCTTATTTCTAACTATATTGTCATGCTCATCTCATTTGTTTCTAAAAATCCACTTTGTTCTAATCACATTTAACCAATGTACTAACTTCCATACAATATTTCACTCAAATTGAACCAGTTCTTCTTGCATTGCAAGTGCCCACAATTCATCTCCAAGTGCCTCAATCATATCTATGGGCTCAACATATAAGGTATGACACACATTCTCGAGTTCTGTGGTAAGTCTTCGTCTGGTCATCATTCTATCTCTACTATCCAAAAGCACATTATGCAGTAAATGAGCTTTTTGGATCCAAATAAGAGGTTACCATCTATTTTACAGTGCATTGTCTTCCTCTAGTGAGTCAACACCTATAGTGGTTGGTGTAGGATCATCAGAACCAAGTACTACAAGTTCTGCCTAACTATCATTTCTAGAATTTGCAGCATAATTTTCCTGAGTATTCAAAGTATCTTCAATTGTTCTCTCAAATTATGAATCTCAAGTACATGTGAATAAGATGAGAAATCATTAGCATCATCAATTTTAACATTAATGGTCTCAATGATGGTTTGAGTTCCCATGTCATGGATTCTGTAAGCACGACTATTTTCTGAGTAACCAATGCACGCTCTCTCATCACTATTAGGATCAAACTTTCCTCAAGTGTTCCCTGTCATTTAATACATAGCATTTGCTCCCAAACGTGTAGAAATACTTGAGATTACCAGTTCTCAAAGCACACGATATAGGATATATCATGCAATATTTACAACTTCGGCCCACAATTTAACATGGAGTTTCTTACTGTTCAACATCATCCTAACCGTTTCTTGTAGGGACCTATTATCTTTTTCTACCCCCACCATTTCGTTTAGGGTTTTAGGTGCAAATGACTTGTGGAAAATACCATACTCTTTACAGAATTTAAAGAAATTATCATTTTCAAATTCCTTTACATGATCACTCATAATTCTTATAATTTTAGTCCCCTCAAAGTGTTTTCATTGATTAATTTTTGATTTAAAATGTGAATTTCTCAGACATATCAGATTTTTCTTTTAAGAAGTCTATCCAAGTATACTTAGAGAAATCAGCAACACACATAATATTCCTTTTACCACTTATACTTACAGTCTAAATTGGCCCCATTAAGTTCATATGTAGCAGTTCAAGATTGTGAGATATAGTAAAAAAAACTGACCTTGTTTATGTACACTCTAATTTGTTTACCTTTTTAGCATGAATCACATACACTTTTAAATTTTTCTATGAGCTTAGGAACCTCTCTTACTACATTGAGTTTGGTAAGTTTGTCCAGGTCTTCATAGTTCAGGTGTCCCAGCTGTTAGTGCCACAAATCTGTAAAATCAACTTTTGAAATATGAAATAAAATTTCAGATTCAAGTAGATAGCATTTATCACTTGACCTAGTACAAAGTAAGACACAACCACCATCACGTTTTAGAACTTTGCATGAACTCTTTGGGGATAGACCATAAGATCATTATCACAAAATTGACATACACTAATCGGTTAGCTTTCAAGTCAGTAACAAACAAAACATCATTTAGGATATGGAGTCCATCAATCACAATGATACCAACACCTTTAATTCTAATTTTAGCCCCATCTCAAAAAGTAATCAGACCACTCACATTATTCTTATAGTTGGTTAAAATGGAACGATTATCTATCATGTGTCTAGAACAATCACTGTCAAAATACTAAGAGTTGGGCATAATGGATTTATATGCTATATTGACAACATAGCAGCTAAGATCACTTTTTCTTACCCAAGCTTGCCTTATTCTAGGATTAGGATTGTGTTTTAAAGTATCAACAAACAAGTTAACTCTTTTTGTAACATGTTATTTCTTATGAGATAAACAGTGAAGTGAGTCGTGTCCATACTTACCATAGAAACTGCATTGGACAATGTGTTGTTTCTTACTTTTCTGATTTAGAGAGTCATACATTACCTGATGGAATGTTTTTGAGTAATTTATTTGGAGTAAGTCAAAACCTGCTTATGTAAGTCAGTCATTGTTGTGTCTTTGTTGTCTAGGTTCTGTCTGTTTGCTAGACTGTAGCTTTAGAGGTCTAACTTACTGATCTATCAAATCAGGTTTGTTTGACAATTTTCAAATGATTGGATTCTTTCTCCTTCTTTTTCATTCATATCCCAAGCCTTCTATGTTGCTTGATGTTCTTCCGTAACTGAGTATTTTACTTAGACGGAGGATCATATGGTAAATTGCTTGACTCTTTCTTTGGTATGATTTAGTTCAACAAGGAGCTCCATGACTTGATTTTCTTTCACTACCAATATTTTGGTGAGGACTTCTTTTTCAGCAACAATTATAGCTCTTTCTTCCTTACCGAACTCCATCATGGAAATAAGTGTGATATTCTTCTCTTGTTCAATTTTCAAATCCCTTTTCAAGATGGTGTATTCCAAACATATGTGACTTGTTATGACAGTGTTTCTATCCAATGACTTTGTACCTACAGGTAACACTTGTAGCGAGTTAGGTTCAGACTAGGTTGACAATAAATGAACTTACCTGATTATTGCCAGTTCTATATTCCTCATCTGAGTTTGATTATTTGTCCTCATTTTCACTCTTTGCGATATTCATTGATTTCTTAGGTCTAGATTTCATTAGTGTGTTAACACATTCGGCAGCTATATGTCCAATTTCTTTACATTCATGCATTGAATACGATTTTTAGTTCTCGCCATCGATGAAGCTGGTGCCTTGAGTTGTTAAAGAATTTCTTTTTCGATTGTGGTTGAGGCTTTGAATTTCTTCTTTTGATTGTTACTCAAGAATATTTTAAACCATTTGGTGAGCATGTCCATATGTTCATCACTTTCACTTTCTCCATCGTCAATTTCTTCCTCAACATTTATGACTTTAAAGGCAACTCTATATTATTTTTCCTTCTTTCTCCTATGGAGATGTAACTCATAGATCATCAAAAAACCTACCAACTCTTCAACTTTCATGCTTTCAATATTTTTACTTTCCTTTATAGTAGTTACTTTGGAGTGGAATCCATCGAGTAGTGATCTAAGAATTTTCTTCACTACCTTACCCCCTTTGAATTCTTCTTCCTTAAAGTGTATGCTGAGTTGGTAATGTCATTGAGTTTAGTGTAAAAGTCTTTCAATTGTTTATCATCTATCATTGTCAATTGTTCAAACTCAAGGGTGAGCATTTGAAGCTTTGATGACTTCACAATGGAAGTTTCTTTATGAGCAACTTATAATATATCCCAAACTTCCTTGATCACCTTGTATCTAGAGAATAAACGAAATTGGTTAGAATCCACAAAAGAAAAAAATTTCATTTAAAGTTTTTAAATTCTAACTAGCATTGCTAAAATCTGTAACCCCTCACTCTTCGGTCTTTTTTTGTCTCTTTCTCATTTCAGTCACAGTGGGCATTTATATCCATATATAATAGTGTCAAACTTTTTCATGTATGGATTGACAATAGACATGTATCCTAATTTTTCAATAAGATTAGTTAGTCCCGTAGTTAGTCCCGTCTAGGACATGAGATCTAAAGGCTACTCCGTTCATAATTAGGTTTATCATGAATCTCACTTCTTTATAGTGAACATGCTCTAATACCAAGTGTAAATTCTAAAACTAGATAAATAAAAAAATCAGTTTTAATTATTCTATTGAAATAGTAGACAGCGTTGAATCAAAATATCCTATACTCAGTTTCTAATGGGTCTCACTACAACGTGCAGGTTGAATATGTGTTCGAGCAATTTTAGTTAAGTGTAAAAATTGAATAACAGATTTAAACTAGAACATCAGATGTAATGTGGTAAATCTCAAAGGAAAACATTCGCGGCTTGCATACCACGGGTCAAATAATCCACTAAATTAATTGATCAAAAATACAATAGTATCCATTTTATAATTTCGCAAAATTAACAAATAGCAATCAAAAGAAATTAAGTACAACTTCTTTGTATCTTCTTCTTTTGACTTATTTATGAAGTAGAATCAAATCCATCGATGTTGACTTTATCATCACTTCTCTATTGTACTCAACCGTAATCGCCACTTAAATTAAGATCATCATTCTTAACTCATGCCCTAGCAGCTTGATCAATGAATAAGATTGAACATTCAGCGTACATTGATTTATATTCTCAAAATACTTTGAAGAAGATTTTGACCGAGAAAATAATCAATGAAGTTTTGAATCCATATGGGCTTCTTCAAAAACTAGCAAAACTGCTTGCTACTGGTTCACGGACTGAAAAATATTTTTTCAACTTAAATCTAATCTTGTTTCATTACTTTACTTATAGGTAAAGCAATTAATAAAGATTGTAATTAATTCTTACATAAACAATGAATATTAAGCTCAGTAAGAATATTTGTATATAACAATAGATATTCTTAATATGTTAATAGGTTGAATTAAGAAAAGTCAATATTTAAATTAATTTATCATGAACTTTACCTAACTATACAGGAAATATTTAGGATGGAAAGTAACATGTTGTACACAAGTTGCATTATGTTAACAAGAAAAGCTTTTCCTATTTTAAGTACGAAAACCTTAAAACCACAGTTTACAGAATATACTTGCTATCCAATCAGTTAGTGCTAGCTACGGTAGAATCTCTGGACTTTTTCAAATCAAAATAAATATTAAGTAAGTCAATTAATCAATTTTGGAAAAATATGTTTTTCCAACAATTTCCTACTCAATTTTGATTAAAATATAACTCCTTTCATCAAGTTCAACTTTCGGAAGAGCCATTTAACAAAAGGTGGCAGTCAATTTTTTTCTTAAGAAATGAAGATCAATAGATTCATTGGATAATGTTTTGTGAGAGGGATGAATTACATCTCTTAAAGAGTTTTGGATTTTGTCCAAACGTTTGTGTTTGAGATTACGAGTTGATTAAAGTAAGGCCTATTGGGTATTATTTATGAAAGAACTGATTCAGATGCTTTGAATTTCGAGGAGTCTCTCCAAGATTAACGATCGTGTTTGGTGCACAATGTTGGATGACAACTTTGTTGACAACACGTGACATGTTGTCATTGGACAGTTTGAACAACTTATTTTTTCAACCAGCGATTTTTTGTCAACTCATAAATTGTCAACAATATTGTCATCTAATGTCATTTGACATTGGACAATTTGCACATTAACTTTTTTTTTCAACGAACATTTTTTTGCCAACTCAATACATTGTCAACAATGTTTCATTCAACGTACCACGTGACATTTTGTCAATAAAGTTGTCATCCAACATTGTTCACTAGCATGATTGTTACTTATTAAGCGTTGGACAATGATTTGTTGAGTGATTGTGCTACATGTACATAATAAATTACATATTGATTACAAGATGTTGTAAATATAATTGGATAAAAAACTTTCAACACAAATAAATAAATAAAATTCATCACTCTTTTTTGACACAGCATCTATATGTAAACCATTATGTACAAATAACATTATTCTTTGTCATTTTTGCATTTGCACATCTAGACAATTTGATCTATAATAAGCCAATCATCGTAGAAAAAATTTTCCAAGGCCTTGCTAACATGACCATTTATTTAATCTCTGTTTGGTTCTCATGTCTTAAATCTTTTTTCTCCAAATTCATTTTCAACTACACAAATTATGAAATTCACAACTTTTATCAAATTTTTTACCACATATTTTGCCAACTTTTATCAAATTCTCTAAAAATTTAATAGTTATCCAAACCAAACAGGGGCTTAATTGCATGGTGGGATGATTCAAGTATATGATTGTCTTGTTTGCTAATTGATTGGTACAAAAACTCAACTTGACAAAAGCAATTATATTTTGATCCAATCAGAGTAAGACCCGATTACAAGGAATACTGAACAATAAATTAAAAAAACTTCCTTCATTTCTGTATGGATGAGAAACAAATACGTGAGTTGATGTAAGTTTTAAAATAAAATCGTTATGATTTTGAAACATGAGATTAGATACATATATCATTCGCTTAATTAACCTGCTAAATGTACTCCCCGTTATTTAAACATATATCACGTATTACTCTGTTAGTTTTGACTGACGAAAGTTAAATCTATATCTGAATGAAAATAAATTCTTGAATTCATATATTATCTTGAAACAATTTCATATATTGTTCACTTAATTGACCCTTGGATATATCATTGCAACCAGCCTACTATAGAACCACAAATGAAAAAGGTTGGTTGATGAAATTGTTTTCCTTTTTCACCGTAGAAATTAATATGGGCAGATATTCCTGGGCACGTATTTGTATTTTTAATAAAAGAAAAAAAAAAGTCATTAATTAAATCCCTTTTTTTTAAAATACGTAAAATAATAGTGTAGGAAACAAAAGCGGTGTCTCCTCAAATAATTTTGTACCTTGTACCGGACCTACATAGGATTGGAGTGTGTGCTAGCTTCACCTTTTGGTAAAGGTCCGTGAACCAAAGCTCTTTGGTAAAATGCTCCATCTATAAAATTATTTATATTTAAGGGCACGTTTGTTGCATATTATTATAGAATGAGAATGAAAAATATAGTCGTTATGAAATTCCACACAAAAAATAAAAATTCAAAATTGATGATTTAATGTGATTGATAACGATCATATTTTTCATTTTTCAAAAATGAGAACAAACAGGGGTTAATAATTATGTAATATAAGTTAAATTCATTATATTCCTTCTAAACATCCTATTTCACCTGATATTTCATAGGGATAATTCTTCATATTGCTTTTTATACAAAACATCCTTGACTGGGTATCAGTTTCCATTTTTTCACATGAGAAAGTTCACATAAAATGAAAGGATCCAACAATTAAGACTACTAAATACACACAACCAAAAGCATATAAAGTACGAGTCTTTTTGTCTTACGAAAGCAAAGAAAATGCAAGTCCAAAATATGTAATGAAATTTACTCCCTGGAGTGTTAAAAATGTATCCTACTAGGCTGTTCCTTTTCCATTCGGGTCTCGCCAAAGGCTTCATCATTGTCCATCCGTTTGTCGTGCCTAAATGCCGCGCAGGCTATAACATATATGATAACTAGCAGGATTAATATGACGATGTTGACCACAGATACTTTCCTCCAACTCTTCTTGAGGCTCGCCAACACACCGGCTTTACACGATTCACAACTGTAACATAGTTGCTCTTGATCGTTGCTCCATCGGACACAATCTGAATCAACTACGCCTACTCCTCCTCCCTGCTGGCCCCAATATGTCTCATTCGCGTACGCAAACCCACATGCTGTAGGTGGCTTGCAACATCCAGACTACATTAAAAAGGGTATATAAGGTAATTTAGTCGTAAATCATCCACATACACGCATAATCTTAATTAGAAACATTTTCATGCTGGCTAATCGAGAGCTAGCACCTTAATTCATTCACACAAGTCAAAAAAAAAAAAAAACCTCATATTTATTATTATAAGCCGAACCCTAGAATTCGTCATAGTATAAATTATGGGGGTCGGATTTGTTTCTCTAACCCTATGTAATGTCTAGTCACTCCTAACTTGACGCTGATGAAAAATGTTAGCATGATCCACACCACTTGACAAACGTCAAACGTCCTCTCAAACTTAAAGCTTCCGTCTTAACACGACTACATAAATATCAATTGAGCATCTGTTTCACAACATTTAAGCTCCCTTTTGGCCTCCATTAATTTATGATACATTTTTCCCTCCTCTTATGAACTATATATTTTTCGATAAAATAATATTACACGTAAATTAAGATTTTTTCCTTCTTTTTCAACGATAGATTCTCCAAAAAAATATTATTTCAAAAATTATAACATTAAATAATATGGGCCAAGCAAGGGCTAAATTTTTGAAAAAAATATTATTGTACAGTGACTGTGAGCCATTGAGTAGATATCTCAAGTCGATCACTTGTAAAACAGTTGCCACGTTACCTTTTTTGACTGAAAATTTTCTAACATTCCAAAAATACCCTTCCAAAAAATGAGAATAGGGGCACAGACCGTGGCTTTTGGGAGAGACATTGAAGGGCAAGGCTATAATTTCAAAGTGGTTCAATAAGGGCAGGAATAGAACGCCAATTTACGACCATTATCGTAGACAAAAAGAGTTTTAAATAGTGATTTTCAAAAAATGTGTTGTCAAAAAGTATGAAAAAAACTTGGTATACGTGTAAAATATCTTATTGTTTAAATACATGGTTGAAAATTGTCCCATCATAAAATAAATTAATGATTGCCAAACAGGCTCTTTAAAAAAGCCAAATTAAAGGCAGGTGCGGAATGTTGATAACGGGTCACTACTTAGTGGAGATGAGTAGCGGTCGACAAGTTTTTGCTAGAGACAAAAAAAAAAATCAATTCAATGTTAAATAAGGGGCCCCCCCTATAATTTGTATCTTGAACCAACATGTGATGACAGACCACATAAAAGTTATCCTACATAGTGTGCAGTTCAAATAATCTTGTTATGATATTAATAATAAATTAATGAAAAGAATAATAAGCATGAAATTAATAATCCACACGTGAACAGAAAAAGCTATCATACAAAATCACGATGGATCTTTCGAAATCCTAAAAAAGCAAGACAAAGTCCTCAGCAATCTCCCACCGCCCTTAATCAACTATTTCAAACAATATTATTTCTTATTAAACCAGATATTGTACGTGTAAATATGCCATGTCTTGCCTCAAACAAGTACTTTTTTATACAAGCTCCTTTAAGAAGTGTCGAGTTAGTTCTATTATTAACTGTCACGGTACTTTCGTTCTACTCCATCAATTGTATCATTTCTTCCCAATCATTTTTGACATCAAAGCAAGTGTCTTGGCATCAAACAATGCGACGCTATTGAACGAAGTGGCTTAATTTGATACAAAATTACAGTATATTGACCCAAAATGACAAAAAAAAAAAACAAGTATAATGACCCAATTGACACAAAACAGAAAGTACAGTGACTGCTGATGAAATTAACCCGAAATGTAACTTTGATTCTCTGCATTTTTTTCTCCTTTGATGCCAGTAAACCAAAAAAAATACATTTTGCAACGTTACGTCGAAGAATGAGGGGGTTAAAAAATAAGGAAAAAATTTAGATTTATGTATAATATTATTTTATTAAAAAATATGCATTGAAATAAAATCAAATTAGTGTTAAAAAGAATTTCATTTTGATGGAAAAAAAATTGAGATCAAACAACGCATAATATTAGCTCATCAAACTAAAAATAATTTGAGCAGGGTGGACCTAAATTTTTACACACACTCACATGGGTGGCCCCATGCGGAACCCATGGTAATAAAAAAATTGCCAAAAAAATTCCACCCTCCCCACCTAACGTGAGGTATGTTCTGTGAAGCCTCTCAAAAAGAACAAAGCCATGTGAGTAATCTTACCGTTTGCACAATTGATTAAAAAAACCCAACTCCAATCTAGCCCTGTATCACTCAGAATCAATGAAGCCGGAGTCCACACAAAATAATAGGTCTTACCAGTTCAATGAAATTCTCAATCAATAATGAAAAGAAGTTGAGTTAATTCATATTGTTACCTGAATAGGATTGAGTTTTCTGAGGTAAAACATATCGGCCGTCTCAGGAACTCCGCTATCAGTTCTTCCCATTTTATTACAGACATGGGAGTCTCTAATACAAGAACTGATCTTACTCCAGTAACTCTGACTTCTCACGCGCTCTTCCAGCCAACCTGAATAATCCTGAAGATAGTACTCCTGGTAAGCCCGGTTCATGACCGGCCGGCCGGACCCTTTATCGGTCACAGCATAAGCAAAGATGACGAACCCAATAAGGGCCGCTATGATTAAAAACATAGCCCACAAGTAGAGGTACATGAGGAAGGTGTTACGGTAGCACGCGCCGGCGAAGCCCGCGAGTGAGACGATCATGATGGAGACCCCTATCACTATGAGAGGCCACTGGAGGAATTTCAAGCAGTCGGTGTTGTTTGCACGGCTGCCCAGCCATATTCCGCCGCCCAGGATGGGGATAGAGAGGAGGAAGGTGAGGAAGTTGAGAAAACCTATTAGGTGGTTGCTGGTTCTCATTGTTCTTTTGTTTGTGGTGGACCAGGTTGTGCTGTTTCCTGCAGAGTTCAATATTGGAAGAGTATGAAATGTATAAGCCGAGGAGATATATAGGACACGGCTAGCTTAAGAAGTGCACAACCGGTGACTAAAAATATATGTTACGGTATTCTGCATAGGGTTGGACAAAACTGTCGAATCGAATCGAATCGAATCGAGCAATTTTTCATAAGTTAAATACACGAATAAGTATTTGAATTAAGAATCGATAAGTTTGGATCGGATCTCGATTCTAGATCAAAAATCGAATAATCGAATAAGAATCGAATCTAAATAGTTTTTTTAATTTTTTATATTGAATTAATTAAATTATTTTAATTTTTCTAAACAAATTAACAAATT
>CAIGRB010131512.1:0-14788 GCA_903798255.1 Fraxinus quadrangulata
CATCATACAAGGCATAAAAAAAAAGAAAAAAAAAAAAAACTTTCTTGTTGCACTTTGGGTGTAAGGCTGATATAAATGAAGGGCTAACTAACATGTGTACCAAATCTACTAGAATCTATCATTGAAAAGTGTTGCAACTTTCAACAGTAAAATAACACACTCTTCAAGTGATAATATATTTAAGTGAAGTCAGAGATTTGGATACCTTCTTTTATTCTAAAGAAAAAAAGAAAAGAAAAAACTTTTTCTTTTCAAAGTAACAAATAAAAGGGATAATAATGAAGAAAAAGTTGTTTGTACATAAGTTAATCACAACGACAAAATCTACTGCAAGTCTCTATTTATGCCACTAGAAAATGTGATGTGCACTGCTAATAGACAAGGCATGGTCCACCAATACGTTCCCCTATTAACATTCCTTCTCATGTAGTCTCTTATAATAATTATCGAGCATGTATTTGCGAGAACGGATTCAGAACTTGACTCAAAAAAATGACACATAAATTTTTTCTTTACCCTACCTTAAATCCGCCGGTGTGCACAAGTACAAGGTGTCAAGCTCGTCTAATAATGTATACTAAACATATAGAAACACTAAAATATCGTCTAATATTATATACTGAACATGTAAAATATATCAAGCATGCAGTAGAAATAGTAAAATGTCGTCTAATATTATAAATCAAACATGCATAACCAGTGAAAGAGAGTCGAGAACTCACCAACGGTGAAAGATCGGAAAGTAGTCCAGCCATCCCCGACACTCCGATTGCCCTTTATAAGTGTCTTTCCAATTCCATCTCCTACAAACATGATCATGCTCTTTCTCCTTTCCACTTCAATGTACTCGTAATACGCTCCACCCTTAATGTAAATCACAAACCTTGTATTACTATTATTCGGCGCTGCACTTAACGCCTCATTTATAGTCCTAAAGTTCCCACTCCCATCTTTCGCCACCACCAAATTAAACTGCGTTTGATTCGCCGACGCCTGTAAAAGTGTCCGGTCCTTCTTCCGAAGCCAAACCGGGAACCCATTTTTCGTCGACCCGTATTCGTCAAACACTTCATTATTTCTCGAACCCTTCTTCTTCTTCTTCTTGATTTTCTTGAGCATGGCGAGTGAATTACTCACATGCTTAGAGATTTTCTTCAGCCGGCCTTGAATGAACCGGCGAGTGTTGTTTTTACTATAAGCAAACCCATCAAGGCAAGTGTACTGATTTGTCATTGCAGCACTGAGAAATGTTTGTAAATTCAAATAATTTTTTTCTGCAGAAGTGTTTTTTGCTAGATCGGAAAGTATAATTTTCAGCTCAGCCACCGTGTCCGATAAAAGCTCGAGACAGTCGTCGAGAGCTCTCCGATCAATGGGGTCGAGTTTCTTGAGTCTCCGGCGAAGACCGGTGGCGTTGGCAGCGCAGGCGCGGACCTCCACCGTGGTGACATTGACAAGGGCGGAGATAACTTCCGGGATAGATTTTTTGTGAAGATCTGGGAATGTAGAGAGTGTAGAGACACATAATTCTGGGTACAACGTGCCTTGGCAATGTGTATTTGCTACTTGAATGTGCTTGTGAATGTGTATTGATGTTGAGTTAATTGATGAAGTTTTTTGAGTGAATATCCGGGAATTTAGAGTGTAAAGTGTGAACAAAACAAGAGAAAAACAAGACAAGAAAATGAGGAAGACCTTGGATTTTGGTCTGAAAATGTTATCCATTTTGAAGTGTTCAAATCTGTGAGGGCTAAGGATTGGATTCTTCGGATATTTAAATGGAGTAATGAACAGGGAGTGGGGGTGGCTGCGGGGGTGGGATGGGGCGGGGTCAGGGGTGCGGTGGCTTTGGAGTTGGGGTGAATTTTTAATCTCAGATCTTGGGGGAAAAGAAAAAAATTTAGTTTTTAATACCAGGGATTGGACTGAACGTGCAATTTGACATGATTTATTAGTTAGTATTTTTTTGTTATCTAATATTTAATGTTTTCATACACTTTTCTGCGCCGGTATTTATTGGTTTTAATTTTTTTTTACGTGTAGAAAGCTGGATTTTGAAAAGTGTATACCGTCCTGTTCATGTCATGTGATTGGGAGTGCCTGGAATTATTTTTTGTAATAAAGAAATAATAACTTGTTAATTTTTTTAGATCGAAAATCCCAGAGTTTTTCGAGCGTGTGAATAAAAAGCTAGTATAAAAAAACATTGTGACAATGTTTGTCCATTAAAATTTAGTAGAAGTAAAGTGTAGAGTACTTAAGTAGGCAATTTTTTATCTAAGAAATAAATTTGACTATATGATGTGAAATTGTTAGGTTAGATAGAGGAATTATTTAGCTATGTTTGTTGTTTATGTAGTCAGTGGCTGGTCGTATCTTAAGATATAGGAAGACTCCATTCCATTTTTTAGTAAACTCTTCTTCTGCATTAACTATCTCGAATGGTCTTTTAGTAGTAGAATTTGTGTCGAGCTTAACGGATCTTGATGAACATTCTTGCTCGAGATAGTGTTGGAAGTTTAGCTGGTTGTCAAGTTACTTAGTCGATCAATCACAGCTTATCACGTCTTGTTAATATCAATTCATAATTGCTAAAACTAAAAAAATAAATAAAATAGGTTAACAACACCCTCGATCATCAATTAAAAAGATGAAAAATAAATCAGAGCGGTACAATCATTTCAAAATTACTGAAAATTATGTTAACAATTATCCATAACATAAAGCGTTGAAAAATAAATAAGATTAGTACAATCAATTCATAATTATTGCAAATTATGTTAGCAACCCATAACAACTGAACATTGATTAAAGCACGAAAAGTAAATTAGAGAAGTACATTATTAATTTAAAACCTTTTTTATAAACAAGACAACTAATAAAGTTTCTCGTATCATGTCAAATCTAGTCTTTTTTTTTCTTTTTTTTTTCCTAATACATTGTGCTTCTAAACATGAATATCAAATTCTACATAAATGTCGTCCAACGTTATAATCTTGAAATTGATGAAGACCCGTTACTAAGATTTAAAAGAACTTTTAAATTTTTTTTTTTTATATTATTTAGCAATTAAGAAATGAAGAAAGAGATTAATTAAATAATTATTAGAAGTTGTCGGACAAGTACACTGATCTTATAAACCTAAATAGTATATCTGAATTCGAGGTCAAGGATTTCAGAATAAAAATAGTGAAACATTTTTTTTTGAAAACTTTATAGCCAAAATCTTCAATTTACCTTTTTTTACACTTTTGTTCTCAATTTTTATTTATTGACATATTGTCTTTAAGTTTTCATCGCGGATTGTCCCCAATAATTTTCCATCTAAAATCATTTTCAAGGTCTTAGAATTTCAAAAATATGCGTCAAGCACTGCATGACCTTAACGTTATCAAGTTTCTAACCCTTGCAATAACACGTTAAGGCCTTGTTTGATTCAACAAAAATTTCATGAAAAATGAAAAAGAAATTACATTTCCACCCTAACGGCATGTTTGATTGGAATTCATTTATTGGCAATTAATTTTCCACCCAAAGCCTCACAAGTGCCCAATTCAAGATTTTGGTGGAATTCATTTTCCCATGGTTTTGGTGGGAATTGGTCTTTTTTTTTTTTTTTACAATGGAAAAAATTTTCCATGGAATTGATTTTTCATTTTTCACCCACGTGCTTAATTTTTCTTGGTTTTTAGGCAATTTTTTTTAATTTTTTTTTTTTTTACAATGGAAACAAATTATATCACCAATTGTCAAAATAAATAAATAAAATCTCTTTAATGAACAATTTTCATAAAACGAACCATAAGTAAACCTTCTTAAACTCGCGAATTTAACCTTTTTTACGTTAAACAAAAAGCAAAACGAATTGAAGATATATAAAGATATAAGTTCGGTTGGTCTAGACGGAATTCGCCATGACTGTTGGGATGCCGACATAGGCAATAGGCATGTTATTTGCATAAGATGATTGTTTTCTTTGTTTTACATTGTTTCTTCACATATTTTTAATTATTTTTATCTTAATCTAGTGTTTGGATAGTAATTTCTTGTATATGTTAACGTACGAGTGTCACGTGATCATTCGACGGAACTTTACTGAGAAATGAGGGACCTAAGGCAGAAAACTTAGGTACCTTCTTATTTTGTTCTTACGTTGGTGGTGTAGGTGCACTGACAAAGGCCTTAAAAGTGGGCCCATTGGCCCCACAGTCCAACACGAGATCCAAATCTGTGGCCCATGAAGGAGAGGTCACGGGCTTTAAATTCGGAGACATTCTTGCAACTTATAGCCCACACCATACTATTGTTTCACGAGGTTTTCTACATTAATTATCCGAAGCCTCCGCTTCGATATAATTCATAAATTGGTTTATTATAAAATTCATCATTATTCATATGAATTTATGGGACCCACTATTATTCTTATTTATTAACCATTTCTAAATTTTTCAAAACGGAGGCTAGATCAACTTCATCGGACGAGAAAAATGAGTAAAAGATTGGACGACTGACGAGACCATGCAATGATGTACTATTATTATTCGAACTAAGATACTTCAAATTTAATAGAGCATTTGCATTATCCATGAATTACATTAAAATACAATAATTCAATTTATATACTTGAGGGCGCTCTCATATATCTTTCTATGCCTTGAGCAAATTCAAGGCAGCTGACAATGTGATTTTCAAAGAGGCACTGAATGCCAATACGTTGTCCGGCAATTCAACATGAACTTCTGAATCGCTCTTGTCGGCAATTCTATTATTAAGCAACGTACTGCAAGTATCAACGGCCCCAGTTGCAGCCTCGAGAAATTTGATCGCATCGCGATATACACCAGCAAAAACCGCGTTGATTGCATCTTCGATGAGATCTCCGACTGGATTTAATTGATCGATGCAGTCGGTGAGACTGGATTGCACCATCGGAGCCTGATCTGGTTGTGCAGTCAATAACACGATGGACTGGGTGAAATTCGCTGACTGATCTTCGGCGTATCGGAGGGCGAAGAATATTAGTCCGTTTGCATCAGCCTTTTGGTTTTCGGGCGCAGATTCTAGAGTCGAAACGCATTCCTTGACGCCTTGGCATGCTTTTTGGATCAGAGCAGAGCCGGATAAAGACGAGGATGATTGGGGAAGGGTGCCATCTTTAGCCGAAATTACGGTGGAATGAAGGCCAAGGCAGAAGAGGAGAGCCAACGGAATGAAGAACTTGGACATGATGGTTGCTTCCTTTTTTTTTTTTCTTTTTTTCTTTTTTTCTCCTCTTCGATCCTTTTCTGATTAATTTATTTTTTTGTGCATGGGCCATGGGGGTTCTATATGGGACTGGAGGTTAATTTTCAGTGTATTTTCCGTGTTGATTGAATGGCTAGAAATAACTTGCTAATTTTAATTTTCCTGTTTAATCGAGGAAAATATCATCATAACCATACAATTTTAGAAAAATAAGTTTTGCCACACAATGAAACAGCTAAAATCTCATTACTTACGCCATACACATAATATGCCCTAACTATACATTAAAAATCTAGTTTATCAATCGAAAATCAAGACAAATTGGGCATTGTTGTAAAATGTGAACACGCTCGATCTCATTCCAACCTCTATGCGTCTTTCACAATAAATATTGAAATTGTTTGGGAAGACATGGTCCATCTCTGGTGAAGAACTTTGCTATAGGCGATTAGGTTAGAAACCTTTTTAATGTTCAAACGGACATAGCCGGTAGTTCGATCCCGGACTCCAATTCTGACTATTGATCACTGCCACGTGGAGCTCCATGGACCTAATTTTTTGCCGGAGCCTCCACATTTATACTGCATGTCATACCTGCCAGTTTATCTGGATCACCTGCCGTTGAAACTGCACTTTGTTAATGAAGAAGAGGAGCAGCCCGGTTCGACATTAGCTGGTTGAACCGGGGGCAGTCAGAGTGGGACTGAAGCCACATGTCTGCATCAACATGAAAACAGTGGTTGCATTCGGTTAAGATCCGTCCCTTCTCATTATCTTCAAACTCAGATAAGCACAGAGCGCAATCTAGCGGAGTCTTAGGTTGAATTTTAGATGAGTAATGCTAATGATAGGTTAAATGAAAGGTGAAAATATTTAATTTCACATATCATTTAATGCCACATTAACGTCATCTAGACTGAGGTTGTAACTCCGATGGGGGTATATAGTAAACAGCCGGAGTTGAAGAAGTGGCAAGGTGGCGAGCATGGTAGTTCTGGTGGCGCCGACAGCCATTCAAATGAAACAAAACTTTGAGGCCATTATACATAACTATTTACATAATGTCTTATATAACGATGATGTGTCAAAATATAAGTGAAAAAATTATTTAATTAATGAATTTTTAATCCGATTAAATCTTGTCACATGATTATATAAATTATTATGTACATGTAACACAAGACTTCGATTATGTACTTTGGCACTGTCCCTCGCACCTTTGGCAGCCTGTTTTATACCAAATCTTAAAAATAGATGGGTTTTTCCACTATATAAAGGAGATTCGTTTGCATTTTTAGACATTAAACAATGACTCATTGCTGTATTGACAGATGATTACCTTTTAAATGACTATCATTACTAATAATAAATAAAGGCGCACACAAAATTTTAAATTAGTTTAGCTAAATCATCCAGGCAGAAGTTGTGTGTTTTCGTTCAAAGGAAAACAGCAAAAAAGGGGCAGACATCGGGCGTAAATGCAAAAGGTTGAATCTGGAGCATCCGTACAGTGCCATGCCAGTGCTTGTACGACATGCAACAAAGATCCCCATAGCCATTTCCACTGGGGAAATACTTCTATTAAAGTTGAGATGTAAACTTCACATTAAACAGAATTTTCAAGAATACAATGGTCGTGTTTGACCAGCTCCAGCATTACAAGTCTTAGATAGGCCCAGATCACTAAATGGCGCAGCTCTTATGACTGCCAGGCCTAAAAAATTGATCCAAAAGATCATATGGACTGAAGCATGAGCAGGTTTTTTGGGTTCAAACCTTGAACAAATCATTTCACCCAACATACGTATAAGAAATAATTCTAAAGCAGACAGCCGATTAATAGACAGATGTAGAGAATCATTGCACAAGTCTAAAAGCTCGAACATTTTATATCCTTCAAATATTTAAAAGCATACAACGCCAAATGTGTCCAGACAAAAATGAGAGAGCAAAAAAAAAAAAAAAAGAACCTGAGGCATTACAAAGGACAGAATCTTTCATAGAAAATCTGATAAAATATAAAAAACTGCCATCAACCTGGTAATAATTAATGGTGGTAATTTAGACCTTAAAACCTCTGCTGTTTCTTCTACCTCTAGCACGCTCAAATTTCCTACCCTTGGCTCGCACATATGGCTTGGTGTGGCTGTGTGGAACACCAGGAGCTGGACCAAAGTGCTTCACTGCCTCACGAGACTTCACGGGTCCTCTTAGAAGTACCTGCATCAAAACAGCACAGTTAGCTGTTCGTACCAGTCTTCTAAAATTAAGTCGCTAATTTTTCTATTAGCATTGTTGTCTGAAAATATTATTTGTGAAATAACATCACCCAGGGAGATGATATAATGAGACTGTTCAACAGCAATTGTAAATCAAATTATCAAAAGAAAATGTCAAAAGACAAAAATTACCGGAAAATCAAACATCAAATGCATATAGTCGATAACACAACACGGTTTCATAATTGTAGGGAAAAAATCACAACTCATGGGATGGACTACAGAGAAGCATAAGATTAAAGCATATTAAAAAAATTCCCATACATTTTGGAGTTCCATAACAACACAAGGTTTATGTTGCACAAACAAAAAAGGCAAAATTTACCAGCAGAATCATAGCTGTGCGCAAGACCAAAGTAGTTAAACATTGAGCAAAAAAAAAAACCTCTTTTAACAAAGCAATTTTCATGAGTAAAGGAATCCATATCAAACCTTAATAATTACTAGTTCAAAGGAAAGAATGAATCCATATCAATGATTGTTGAATCATTCCATACTTAATTGAAATCACAGACAAAAAGAAATTCATGTTATTGGTTTAAAAATCGCATTTCCACCGTTTATACCACCAACTATATCAAACATGAGCCACAATAAAATCATCAAGAAAAATAAATCGACAGAAAAAGACTAGAATAGTCGCTACCGTGTTTTGCCCAAGAGGAGCTCTAAGAGCGAGCTGATCAAAAGTCAAGCATTCTCCACCTGCCTTCTCAATTCTTGCCCTTGCTCTCTCTGTGAATCTCAAAGCTGTTACCTTCATTGCAGGGACTTCATAAGCCCGAATATCATCAGTGACAGTCCCAACAAGCACCGCAATTTTGTCTTCCTACAAAGAAACCAATAACCATGTATTGAAAAGTCATGTGATTCAGTTTTAACCTAATTGTTTCAATATAAAGAAGCACTAATTTCAACTAAGAATTGATTAATTGATATTTTATTCAACATATAGCAATATATAAGCAGTACCCAGACAAAAAAAAAATACATAAGAGCGTGTAGAACGTTCTGAACATTTATGATTATATATAATCCAAACTGTATAATGAAATTCTCAAGTAAGGACAGAAGTTTTACTACTAGTTGCTTGGACATCAGAATTTCATATGTAAGAAAAAAATTGTGCAGGTTAATTATAAATCAATATGCAATTAGACTTATATACTTTGATTAATTAGTGTATAGCCTACTCGTTTTGTTTCGAGAGGAATCTCTCTGTTGATATTTGTGCCATTCATTTTTCCATACATTATTCCCCTTGCATTATCCCGTTATGGCTAGCTGTACTCATTCCTCCGGATGTTTAAAGACAGTAATGTTCAAATAATATGCATACTGTTGAGCAAGCATTTTATATTCAAATCACTCCTTTTAACTTTCTCAAGTAATCGAATGTTAATAAGAAACAAAAGAATATACTAAAAGTAAATTGGCACAAGAACGGCAATTTAAAACTAGGAAATCATATACGAAGTCATTGAAACACAAACAATACAGCAACAACATAAGTTAAGATATATAACCAAATAGAACAATACCTTTCCCTTCATGAAAGTGACGAGTCGGGAGAGAGAGAGGGGGGCCTTGTTAACCTTGCTCATGAACAGTCTCTTCAATATCACCGCATTGAACTTGCTTCCAGTTCTCCTCACGAGGAATCGATACAGCTGTCACGTAAACAATCACACTATAACATATCATACGAACAATCAACAAATTTTCTGATGTGATCACACAAAATATATTGATAAAAAAAATTTGTGAGAGGTAAATAAACCTTGACGAGAAGTTTGAGGTAAATATCATTGGATTTAGGAGCGGTGCGCTTGGTCTTCTTGCTCTTACCTCCCGCGACCAAATCAATACCCTAAATACAAAAAATAAATAAAATCAATCAAATTAAAAATTTGAACTTTTTAGGGTGAGAGAAATTTTTACATTTTTTCAGAAATGAAGAGTAGGCATACCATGGCTGCTGTTGGTGCGGCTGCTGCTGCTTTCCGCCTCGCCTTCTGTGCTAAATTTTCATGAATGAAGAGTAACTAGGGTTTTGTAGTGTCCTTCATATCTATTAAATGAGCCCTAAAATTGAAGTCCAGCCCATTACAATTTTCATTTTCGAGCCCTGATTTAGAGATTTTTAAACCCATGGGCCTAGTGAGGCCCGATAAATATATGGCTGGTCCAATACATTTCAAACTTTCAACAAAACGGAAAAAGTTGCCTCTCAAAATTGTTGCATTGGTTCCTTGTATCATTGTGGATTAAAAAAATGTCTATTATGCTCTACTAGTCAAGTTAGTGGTGAATTTAAAAGTGTTGGAAAGTAACATGAACCCATGGGCCTAGTCAGGCACATATTATAAATTGCTAGAGGTTTTTTTGATAAAAAGTGTGCATTTATAAGTTGTATACATGTGCGAGTAAGTACACCATATGCATATGCAGAGCAAGCAGTTCTCTCTTTCATGGAAGATGATCCTTTCTTCAAAAGAAGTGTTCATGAGTTGAGTTTCAACGCACCGACTACTTTCATTTTGTAAAAAATTAGTATAGATGATGGACACCATTTAATGGAGTAGCTTGTGAAGCTCATAGGATTCTAGGGAGCGCGTTGACTATTGTATTTACACTTGGTTTAGGTATAGATATAGATTAGATATGCAAGTTCAATTTGATCCTCCATTAATGGAATTAGCTTTGATATATCAACTTGCTCATAGGATTACAAGGAACGCGTTGACTATTTATTTACACTTGGTTTAACTATAGTTTTTGATTTGATATTCAAGTTCAATTTTCGAAATCTGTTTGTTGCGATTTAGAGTAGAAGCGTAAAGATGGAAGAGTTCGCCTAGGCACAACATATTACTAGAATTGAGTCTTGAAGAGGGAAACAAAGTCCAATGAGTCACATGCACTGTCCCAAAAAAGAAATAAAAAAATAGGTTTAGTTCAAAGTTGACAGAGACACGGTCGTGTCATACTGCCCTAAAAATGAGTCATATTTGCCCATCTCGATTTTATTTATGTTGCTTCTACAATTTAAAATGTCTCTGTCGAATGTTCGACAGAATTACCTTGAACAAAGTAAGCAGATGGATCAACATGATCGCAGTGTTAATAATTCGAGCCCACCGAATTCACGATATTTCCTTAAAACGAATTTGCTACCTTCAAAAGGTGCTAAAGGCGTCCAGCAATCGTTTCCCAGTATAGAACGAATTTCATCTCCTACGGAAGCAGCACAGCAATCTGCAGGAGTTTCAACGAACTCAATAAAGTGTATTTACTTCGAAATGAATATCAGAACGAGAGAGAGAGAGAGAGAGAGAGAGGATAAGATTCAATGCAGAGAATAAACGCAATGAAAATGGTGTAATTTTTCTGGCTGCGGAACATGCTATTTATAGACTTGTTCGTGGCCATTCGAACAACCTTCAAGCCCTTTCAGAACAGTCGTCACTGTTCAGACAGTCCCTCAAAACGAACAGACAGCAAGGTTCGGTTAACAGTCGACTGTTTAGACTGTTAACAGTCNCTCAACCTTGCACTATATAAACCACACAAAAGTTTCATAACTTTCCTATGTGGGACAAGTGTATGAGAATTTTCCAATAAATCAAATTAATCACTATTTCATAGTTTTAAGTGGTTACTTTAACATTAAATATTTCATTTACTACTAAATGGTTTTCGATTAATAAATATATCACGTTAATCCTTTTGTGGAGTAGAACGTGAATATGCTAGATCCCGTTAAAAATAAGGTACGGATCCCACTGAAATTTTGGCTCAGAATTGACCCATTTCACTAATATATAAACTATTTTCCAACAATTTACAACTCGGGTTGTGAATGCTGCTCATCTTGCCTGTCACTATATGACTTGTAAAGAAATATATGAAGTCTTACTGGTAATTCATCCTTTGAAATTTAGCATCCCTTCGACAAAACATTATAATATTCCTCCTAAGTTAATATCTGTAATGTTCAAGCAAAATCTATTGCGTGTGGATCTCTTCAATTATGAAATGGGTTGTCTTCTTTAAATAGTTTATGCCACATGTTCCAAATGGAACCCTACCCTGAGAGTCAGAAAGAGACATCCTACTTGCTTTGTATTGTAATCCATGCATTTCGTACCTAAAATGCCTACTGGACAATCCAATAATTGACAAACAATTGAATTCATTTATTTTTTATACTGAAATTGTATCAACATGTTACGTCTTGTTCTTTTCATCCTTAAATTGATCAATCGTTCGCTCGCTAGTATATCATTTTATATGATTAATTTCTTCTGTCATAGTTCAAAGCTTGTAATAGCCCGTTGAAATCGAAAGTTCCGCTTAAAGAAGAAAATCTTTAAAAAAAAAAAAAAGAATTGATGGACAAAATGTAAATAACTCAGATATTGCATTATTATGTAATGAGAACAAGGCAACACAGACCTCAATATGAACACTCTGTTCCTACACCTAAGAACAGAAGTTACAGAGCTACAACAGACAGTTATGGAGTACATAATATAATCTATTGAGGATCATAGTCCAAGGGAATAAATCAGTTTTTCCAGTTTAGTGTTGTCTGGTTTTGTTCTTCAATAGAATCTCCCTCAACTCGACGGCGTCAATCTCTTTGGATTGATTTTCAGGACGGTAATATCCGGTGACTGGATCCGGCACCCACGAGGTTTTGGTCGATTCTTTCTCCCCTTTCTTCAACATCACTTTCGAGGCACCTCCTCTAACACCGCCGGAAACACCACTCTGTGATGCTGCCGCTGCATATCCCCTTCTGCACAAATATTTCACAAATCACGACCGATTAAATACTACTCCAAACTACAAACGACATTTCAAAATTCAAAGGAAATCAAATATCCTACCTGGTGACGACGGCAGAGATTCTATTAACAACGAAAGAAGAGAGCATCTTAGCGTTGGAGAATGATCGAGCCATTGATTTTCAATTATCCTTAACGAAAACAAGAAATGTGTGTGTGATTTTCTTCGGAAAGAGCTATGGATTGATTGAATTGAAATTCGAGGAGAGGAGAAGTTCATATTTATAGGCAAAAACAAGGACCGCGTGAAGGTGTAGAAGCCTAGAAGGAGGGAAAAAGAAAAATTAAAATTGAATTAATTGTGGCCAAGTCAATGACATTACTTTCAAGTTTCTTCTCGTGCTCATTGAAACCTGGTCAATGCCACATGGGCAAGTTGCTCAACTTGCGACTTAAGGTATGTTTGGCTATGCCTGACTCAGGATGGACGTAGCTAAATATTATTCGATATTGTTAACAAGAATACAAGGATGACAATTTGACCCGAAACCCATGACTCGCGGCGTCCCATCCCATTTATATAGCTATTTTATAAACACCTCAACCTTACGTATTTGTTCAAACCTGAACTAGTTATCCAACTTTATTAACATTATTTTCAAATTTATCCACTGTCATCCCCGCAAGAATTGAACGAGATTTTTTTATTTTTGCATAATACTTATTGTATTTTCATAATGAAGTGGAAGAAGCAATATCAAGCTCACTTGATGATTATCAAATTGAAAACCATTTGTGCATGATCGAAAGTATCTTGAGGAAACATCTTTTTGCTGACCAAACACGTACTTATATTGCCAAGTCAAATCTTATAATATTGCGTGGGTCAACTTTAATAATGCGGGGTGGCCGTCGAGATTGAGTAAACGACTTCGCCTCTTTAAGAAGAAGAACTTTCAACAAGTCGGGAAAATTAGCTACCATTATTTCTAGCCATTGGATGCACGATGGAGTCATTAACGTGTCATCAAATGAACTGAACCGGTTCGGCGGCGGAGTCTCTAAAAGATCTAGAAAGTGTGGTTTGGCGGCAGAGTCTCTAAAAGATCTAGAAAGTGTGTGGGTCACGAAATTTCATTAGTATATTTCTCATGTTGGGTCCTTTCGTCACCTTCGAGAGTTTCTTTTCTTTTTTTCTCAAAAAAGAATCACCATCCACCCGTGTTCTCATTTTGTTTTGTAAAATTATACATTAAAAATATAGTTGTAGACATGCTTGGGATAAAAATAAAAATAATAATAAATAAATAAAATAATTTCTAACAAATGCAAGAGTTCTAGAATTTGTCTCGAGTTGATTTTGCAGGAGATTAAAAGTAAACGAAGTATATGAGAGTGGAGTCAAAGAAGACAGCTGAAAAGTAACAACTAACGGGCAAAAAAATTGATTTTTTGGCCTGAAAAATCTGGCTCGGGCAAGGGCCTAATTGAGAATCGAAATTTTATCAAAAATCAAAAGGAGATCTGTAAAAATTTAAATCAAATATAAAAGAACAAAAATCAGAGGTGAAAATGTTCAAATTTCAACAACCCCTTTATTTTTATTTCAAAATAAATTATTGGAAAGCTTTAAACAAAATAGTTGATACATGCTTGGCTTAGGTTTATAATTGTTTATAAATATAATTTACTTTTTATTTACGCATTTCGAAAAAATTACTAGTGCAGTCCACTTATTTATCTATTTATAATTCAAAATATTCATAAACAGAGTCCCAAAACCATTTAGAAGTGTGCTTGGAGAAGAACCAATAAAAACTTAGTTTGGGTTTCTAGAATTATTTTTGGGCATAATTTCAATTATTTTAAAAAGGAACAAGTACAATCAATCCCACAACTCAGTCTCAATTGTTGACCTCGTATTTTGAGCGTTGGGCATTGTTCGAATGCCTCGACCCCTCGTTAATTGAAGGCTGTGAAATTTTTCATGTGAAAGCACACGAAGTCCATGATTCTCTCCTATAATATCTCACCTTAAAGTTTGTGAACTTACGAGAGCTAACCATAGTAAATTACAACCACAAATTCATTAATATTAGATTCTTAAACAGCCATAAATATCTAAATAAAAATTTACAATTTAAAAATAAATAATTATAAAATGAAAGAAGCAAAAAATGCCTTGCCTGGTATAATTTCATGCGACAAACAATTAGAAGGCATAGACTTATTCATGTTTGGTAAACAACACTTGAAAACATAATAGACAAATTGATAATATATAGCACTAATAATCATTCCGAGTGGCCATTGAGTTTGTGACAAGCTCATGTGACCATTCACCCGTCGAGGTAGTCGACCCCCATAGAACCACTCACCGCCACGAGACCGTCGACCCCGACCGCGTACGACCACCCACCCGGTGAGGCCGTCGACCCCCATAGGGCCGCCTACCGACATTTCACATGAGGC
>CAIGRB010131526.1:0-25984 GCA_903798255.1 Fraxinus quadrangulata
ATTCATCAACTGTTCCAACTATTATAAAAAAATTCAATAAATAGTAAAAATCTAACCTACTAGTGACGAGTTTGAGCCAATCCACTACTACAAGTCCAATAATAATGAAAAACGTAATTAATAAAGATCAATAATAAAATAAATCGTAATGTCCCCATGAGCAATATTCGCACACAGATAGGCATTGGTAACTCTACGTGCTGTCTATATAGAGATTTTCTTACTATGGAAAGCTCTATGATAGAAGATGAACAAGAGAACTTTTAGGGGCTTGGGAATTTCAGTTGGAATATAAAAAGCTTCTCTCTTTTCTATATTTTATTTTGCTTCTAATAGCTATCCCCTCTTATATGGAGGTCTTTGGATGGATTTTTTTAGAGGAAAGTCAGTTGCTAATAATGCTTGTATATGTACTTCATTTGATGAAATTTTTGATCGATAGAAAGAATTTTAAAGACAATTAGTGAACATATAAACTTCTACATTACAACAAAATTACAGCTACGCTATTAAATTCCTAATTATAAAAACATAACATGCATCGCATGTGCAATTCGCTAGCTTAAAGAAAAGAGTGACCCACACTAAAACAAAAACAGTCTTTTATAACGTTCAAAAAACGTTGTTGAAAACTTTTTGCAACGTTTTTGAGTATGTTGCAAACTTCGATATTGTCATAGAGTAAATTGATACGACAACATTTTTTGAGTACTGCCATAATCTTTTTGTAATTTTTTTGAAAGTTGGGAATAACCTTTTGCAACTTTTTTGAGTGTTACCATAATACTTTTGCAACGTTTTTTTCAACGTTACGAATAACATTTTTGCAACGTTTTTTTAGTGTTGCCATAATCTTTTTACAACGTTCTTTTTAGCGTTGCTAATAACTTTTTCGCAATATTTTTTGAACGTTGTGAATAACCCTTTGCAACTTTTTTACTTGTTGTTTATGTTTATATCTTTATTTTTTGTAATACTTTTTTATCGTTGCCATATGTAATTTTACATTTTCCTTATTTGTACAATAATTTGCACAAATCAACCACAAAATAAGGTAGAAGATGACAATATCAAACAACTTCAATAATTATTATTAATTGTACTCCAAAATGTAACGATATTCATACAAAATTCTGAAGCGTCTACAAATTCAATACATTTTCAAAAAGAAAAGACTAGTTTGCAGATAACAGAAGACCAGTTTGAAAATGATATACATAGACCGAAGAAGTTCTTGATCATCAAATAACACATCTTCAACTGAGACCTTGCTCACTTTAACATAATCTGATAATAGCAGCTTGAAGATTTCTTTTGTTGCATGTGTCATAAAAACTTGCCCTTTGAATGTGGTCTGTTGAGCAAAAAAAGTGAAACGTTCAGTAAAGAAATTGCAATTTATGGCTGAAAGGAAATTCTTAATGAAGTAAACCAACATTCTCCAGAAAATAGGGAAGGGAAGCAGCATGGTCCAAGTAAGAGTTGCACTCAGAAAGCAACTTCTCATAATAGAATAAGAAACAAATTCAGAGAAGAAAAAGAATCACAAATGTTAGAAACAACAGATTGAATAGTGTTATAATAAGTTGATCTTCATCTCTCATTGCAGATCGCTTTAAGGATGATGCTAGTTGTCCTGTTGAAGCCATTGCACTCAACAACTCAATACCAAACTTCTTTTATAAAATACTTATTCTCTCATTAGCCCCAAAACTCATTAGCCAGATCTAAAGCTACAGTTAAAGTTTCAACAAAGTAAAGTTCAACCAAGACCGAAGAAGCATAAGGAGAATGACAAAACAAAAAAATAATCATCAATTGCAGAATAGCAATCCTTTCTTTCAATTCTTAAACTGTATTATCCTTTATATTTTTTTTATCTATCACATTCAATACATTTAATGAAGGAACAAGAGAAGCACCACCACCGCCTTCCTCCACCGCAACTTGTCAACAATAGCTCCTCCCAAATTCTGCACCACCAACATCAACCACTCTTAATCTTGAGAGCAAGTACATATCAAAAATGCCTGCCCCCACCCAAATTATATTATATAAGTGAACCTAACATGTTAGGAATCCAAACTATTATAATTTTAGCTTCCTAGGAAATTTGAGTAAATACAAAAGTTGAGTAGATATAACCAACTGTAACTAACCTATCTTCATCTCCACAAGGTCGAGGAGTCGGGAAAATTGAATTTTCAAACCTAACCAGATTTTCATGAAGAAAGATTTATATCCTAGTCTAGGTTCCCTGAAAGTCGTATGGTCAATGGAAAAAACTAACTGGGTTCTTTTATTACACTTTCTTTGACAATGTACGCCAAGATAGCAAGGAAACAATATTAAACGACACTTTTTTATCAGTATCAGGCTACAATCGATACCAATAAGTTTTTGAACTGAAAACATGACGAATGAAGAATACCGAATATTAAAACTAATGGAAGAAGATTACAAATAAGTGTTGAAAATACAGGTATATAACAGAACTTCAAGATATAGCCGTGGAAGACAATCCTTTATAGTCAAATTGGCAAGATCAGCATCAGAAAAGAGTTAGCAACATATCTAAATAATCTGAATCCTAATGTTGCAACCTAATCACATTTTCTGAAGTCTTTTAATCTTACTTTTGGTCCCATAATCATTGACAAATTCAACACTTGTTAATCAATTGAAAAGTCGAAATCATATGCAAGTTTTAACAATTTGATCAAGAAACTATTATACACCGTCTTTCTATCCATTTTTTTTTCAATATAATGTTAAAAGCAGTTGTGAAGCAGATCCAACATAAGTGCACATATTTCTAGGCATCTATTATTTCAGAATTCAATTCTTAGCAAACAAAGCGGTACTTGTTCCAACATAAGAAGTCGAATAAACATTGGATACAATGAAGAAGAAATGCTTAGGATACCCGAGATATTTCTGACCTGTGAAACTAGTTTGATATTTATCCCTCTTATTCACTCTTATTAAGACGACTTCAGTGATAATAGTGACGAAACATAAAATAAATACAAGAAACATAAAACCTCGTACCTGAAAATGAATTCAAGAAACATAATTTCCACTATTACCACATTACAGTCAAGCTAATAAAAAACCCATAAATCAATATCAAAAACCCAAAATGCAAAACCCAATTCCTCTTGAACTTACCAAAATAACTCTCCGGTGGCCCCTGATAATGAATCTCAAAATCCTCTCCCATTTTATCTACATAATTGGGATTTCCACCGCTACGAATTCTCATCTTCAGTTGACTTAGCCTTTCAGTGGCTAGCCCAAAAGTCAATTTGTGGCACCGTCTCTGGTACTCGAATCCATTGATGCACCTCAGGGTTTAAGCCACCTCAGGAAAACCAAGCCCAAAAAGAGGAAGAAGATCTGGAAGAGCTTCCATAGCTCCTTTTTTGGAGGTCTATTGTTCGTTGTCTTTAAGGGTTTTCTCGAAGTGGAGCTGGATTATGGTGTTTAAGGCTTGAAGGGCTGTCTCTTTGGGGATTACATTGTGGTGCTATGGGAGGCGATGCTGGTGGTGGTGGTAGCCTCGTAATCCGCCATTGAAGTGTGAGGATACAGGTGACATTAGCAATATCTATTTTAACAATGTGACATTAGCAACGTCTATTTAAAAAAATTAGGAATGTTCAATTATGTTAGTTAATAGTAACATTTACAATAGATCCCTTTAACAATATTTAATCAACAAATATTGCTTTTTGAATATTGCAAAAGATCATTTTTGATGTAGTGCCAATGTCAAACTTCATCTTAAATATGAATGTTATCATGTAAAAAAATCGATATGTTAACCCTGCATAATTTTAAAAAGCCAACAATTTAATAGAAAAATAATTATATGAAAATGAATATCAACATCATTTTTCTTCACAAGAACTCTCATTGTCAATAGGGTTAAAGATTTCGAAATCAACATGTGGGCATAGGCATTTCGCCAAATCTTGTAAGCTTGCGTTGATTGAATTTACTGTTACTTGTGCTGAAGGGAAAATGTTTGCGCTGTGACTAAATATTGTATTGAATATTTTTCGATTGTTGGTTCCTCCCGTCAAGGACAATCTCCCCTTAATTACCTCTAGAACATCAAGGAAAAGCTGCTCTGAAAGCCATAACATTTCTAGCCAAACGGGCTCCACCAAATTCCCAAGTTTATATAAATTGGCTCTGGTTGAAAATTCCTTGACCTATAAGAGAAATAACTACTCTTTATATTTGTTGTGAAACCTCTATAGAATGTGAGAGATGTTACGTGTATAGAGACAGATACAGAGGCATTACAGATACTCATAAGGGCTGGTTGGGTGGGTAATTTTTTTTACTTTTTTATTGCACGGGACCCACTCTCATGTGAGAGGGTGTAAGGGTTCTGTTGCACTATTGGGTTTTGATACCCAATAAATCCTGGACAATGATGTTAAATCGATTTTATTGGATTATACTTCATAGGTCTCGACCGATGAGTGAAGTGAATTATCGACATCACAATTGAGGCGACCAATCCTACAATCTTTATGAATTATTTGAAGTAGCCTAATTTAGTTAATGTTGCTCATGGCTCGACCCATTACCTTGAAAGGCTTTTCGATTGATAGCCCACTTATTGTTTTATCTATTGAGTCTTACTTTTCTAACCTAAAGCCCATACCTAATTGTCCCTTTATATGTAATTGCCCCATTACTATTTGTTAGGTGGTGAATGAAAGTGTGTTGGAGCCGTGTGTTTTGAGAGAGAGGACTGCCACTTCTTGCTTAGTGCTTGCCTTGGCCTCTCCTTCTCTTCTAGCCTTTGTGGTTGACCCTAGTGACTATCATACTCTCCACTCCCTTCCTTTGTGGGCAACCCCTGGGCAGAAACCATAGCAAACGATTTTGGGAGTTTGGGTTTGGGATTGGGTCGTACGTTGTGGTGTCGATTGGTTTGGAAATTGAGCCGGTTTCTTGGTGCATTGGAACCCAAATTCCAACATGCACAAATGGAAATTTTCATAGAATGTTTAACTATGTCAGACAAAGTACAATCAAGTATTAAAAGTGAGTTACACATGACCAAAAATTGATCATTCTGGTCGTTGAGTTATAAATATCAAACATGTCACCATTTTTTCTTTTATGTTTACGTGGGTTTGGCTTTTAATCTTTAGAGAGGTTTGCTCTTTTTAATTTATAGAAGGATTTTTATTTTAACCATAAGTAAACAATAAAATTCTCTAAATTATCGCGACAATCCAAGGATAAGCAGCCATGTCCAAGGTGTTAGATTCTGTAGGGGCATTTTTGCTCAAAGGAAATCACACCGGAACCGTAATTTACTTTCCAAACCAAAGCAAAGTTTTATGCCAAAAATGTGTCTTTTGAGGAGAATAAGGAGCAAAGATGGATAAAAAAGGAGAAAAATCCAGAAGAATAAGGAGCAAAAGAAGGATAAAGCTGTTGAGCTCTACACCAAATTGATGAGTTTGGAACACAAATTTCAGGGACTAGCTTGTTGAATCTAGAAAATCCAGAGACCACAATGAAAATTTCAGAAGATTTAGGGACAGAATTGTAGAATACTGGAATTTCAGAGGGTGCTTCTGCAACTAACATAGGGGCTTGTTTGGTGAGTGGAATGAAGATCGGCTTAATCAAGAGATCCTACACCATATTAAGAGTAATCAAGTGAAAATCAATGACAAATTAGGGCACACCACGGAAGAATTGATGTATGGAGTTTTATTGAGATTTCCCACATCGGATCCTATTATACGTCTATAATAGATTACATAATGTCACATAATACTTTACCATTTGACAATTTAAAATACAGTCAACTTTTTCATCGAATCGTTTTCATCCACATCATTTTATGTAATCTCTTATATATCGTTTTTATGTACAAGTAGCATAATCTTTCTTACATTTGAGAAGACGGGTAATGAAGATTAGGATATCTCGATAAATTTTGCCTATGTCAGTAAGGAAAGAAATATATTGGAAGAAAATATTTAGGCTGATGCGAATTACATGGGACTTGGAGGTTGCATGATTAAGAAGTGACGGACCTATCAACTGTACTGAGCCAATCGAACGAATAAGTTGGCAAAATAGAGGTTCTATCCTGAGATACATTATAGACGTTTATATCCAGGTGTAGAGAATATTAATAGGATGCTTTTGGCTACATCTATGAAGATTTTAACGAGATTACAGCCTTCTCGAATTTAGGGTAGGATCACAAATTTGCACAATTCGCTTCAAAAGTGACTCAAGAGCATGTCATGTAGTTATTAACCTTTCATTTTATAGGGCAAGTCTCATTAACTGTTGCATTACAAATATAAAGAAGCAAGATAAGCTTTTTAGCTTTCTAGCCACTTCAGGTTCAGGTTGTATATAAATTGGCTCTTCTGAACATTCCTTTGAAAAATTAGCATTCTTGAGATTGTCGAAAAGTTTTTTGTTGTCTTTTGCCTCGACATGACTCAATAGTATCAAAGATGAAGACATGTGAGCAAAAGTTAATCAGTCTTGCCGTTGACGTTGAGTAATAAAGGAGTTAAGAGTTTTCATGTTGGGATGAAAAATATTAATAGGATAAAATATTTGTATTGTGTATATGTTGAAAAAATCAAAATTTCTGTATAATTTCAAGAACTTTATAAAAATGTTACCGAACATGTCATCAATTTGTCATTTTTTTAAATGTGGATTTGGTTTAGAATGTTTAGAGAAGTTTTGAGCTTCGATGAAACGATTTTTATTTAGGGTCTTGCTATAAAAACATAATGAATGACATAAAGGATGACCAAACACAAACACATGGGAGGTCGGCATTTTTTTATTCAGGTCGGGACCCATGTGCAAATGTGAGGGTGGTGTCCACCCCTATGTCAAACTTTTGGACACTTCAGCAAAATCCTTTTATTTTAGCTAAAGTAAACAATAAAATTTCTCGCAAAACTAAAAGAAAATAAAAAATAAAAATAAAAAGAGGAAGGAAAAGCACGCATGCAAATACCAACTACATCCTTTTCTTTAATGCTATAAGACGTTAGTCCAATGATACCACTCACTCAAGGGATTAATACTCAATGCAATGGACCAAACAACTTTTTAATCCTATTGATACTAACATATAGCTCATAAAATTCATTGAAAAATAATATCTTGTACGAGAGAAATATAGCGAAATTCAAACACTACCAAGAAGTATGCTCGATCAGCCAAAGAGAAGGTCGGCGGCGGCAGCTGGTCCTCATGTGGCTTGTACTCCCATTTTTTAGGTTACTGGATCATCGGAGAAGCACATTTTGACGACGTCATTCTCATAGGTAACGTCACCCACTAGAAGAATATTAGCATGTGGTAAGGAAAAAAAATGGTGCTTTTCTTCTTCATGGGAATTCAATTGAGTTACTTGGAGCCAACCATCACAAAATGCTTACTCTATTCCTTTCTTGCCTTTCTTACACAAATAAATAAATAAATTTCTATATATCTAATTTGTCCAAAGAAGGTCTTTAATGACTTGTGGATACTTAGAATCCAGTTCCTTGTTGAAACCTTGTGTAATTCCTTCCCTTTCCCTCCAACAAAAGTAAAAATTTTCTAGTACTAATTAAAATGGCCAAAAAGGTGATCTTTTTGGTCTATATTACATTCAATTAGTCTATCAACAGCACAAAAAATTAAACTGAGAGTCCCTAAAACATGATTTTCCATTGCACGTTTGTCTTCTTATTTTTTGTACTTGGCAAACATTTTCTCGTCGATGGCCTCAGCTGCAATTGGGGAACTCGCGCCACGCACCCTCTCCCCGGTAATATAGTCGTCAAGCTGATGAAAGATAATGGATTTAACAAAGTGAAGCTATTCGAAGCTGATCCCCTGGCTTTGCGGGCTCTTGGGAGATCCGGAATCCAAGTGATGGTCGGGATTCCCAACGACATGTTAGCATCTTTGGCTGGTAGTGTTTCGGCTGCTGAGGAATGGGTGTCGCGAAATGTTTCTTACTATATATCCAACAGGGGAGTGGACATAAGGTTAGATTTTTAAGCTTATGTTGTTTGATTTTGATCTTGAACTTGTTGCCGTAGCGGAGCTACATTTTTGAGAATGGGGGGCGAAAAAATGTTAAATTTTGTCTTTATTAAATAAAAAATTCATAATTACATAGATATTAAGAAAATTCAAAATGTTGCGGTCCAGTCGCCTTCACTACTGATTTGATGTGTTATTGATCAAAAACTTCATCTTGTGCTCGAGTTCTTAAGGGGGCAAATTATACATTTTTTTATACATATTAAATAAAATTTCAAAATTTGTTATGGGGCTAGTCATCACCCCTCCCACTTGGCTCCGACACTGATTTGATGTGGTATTCATCAAGAAATTCGTCTTTTGCTCGGTTTTTTTAGGTATGTTGCAGTTGGAAATGAACCATTTCTCAAGACTTACAACAATCAATTTACAAGAACAGCATTTCCAGCACTTCAGAATGTCCAGGCAGCACTGATTAAAGCCGGCTTAGGCCGGGATGTCAAGGCTACAATTCCACTCAATGCAGATGTCTACGAAACAGATGCCGGAGTTCCCTCTGGCGGAGATTTTCGAGCTGATATCCGTGACCTCATGATATCTATCATCAAATTCCTAGATAACAATGGCGCGCCCTTCACAGTTAACATCTACCCTTTTCTTAGCCTTTACGCGGATTCCCATTTTCCTATTGAATATGCCTTCTTTGATGGCACTTCTTCCCCTGTTGTGGATGGCTCCATCACTTATACCAATGTCTTCGATGCCAATTATGACACCCTAGTTTCAGCCCTCGAAAAGAATGGTTTCCCATCAATGCCGATTATCATTGGAGAGGTTGGTTGGCCAGCAGATGGGGATCCTAATGCTAAAATAGAATTTGCACGCAGATTCAATCAGGGTCTGCTCAACCGTATAAGTCGAGGCCAAGGCACCCCAAAAAGACCAAGCCTTCCAGACATTTACTTCTTTTCTATCATTGATGAAGACGCTAAGAGCATTGAACCAGGCAACTTCGAGCGCCATTGGGGCATATTTTATTACGACGGTACCATCAAATATCCACTAAATTTGGGAAATAACCGAAATCTAACAGCTGCAAAGGGAGTGCACTATTTGGCAAGGCAATGGTGCATAATGGCGCCTGATGCCAATACAATGGATCCCAATTTTCCTCAGAGCATTAATTTTGCTTGCACCTATGCAGATTGCACAAGTCTAGGATATGGATCCTCTTGTGGGGGACTCGACATTAGGAACAACGCCTCATATGCCTTCAACATGTATTATCAGACGATGAATCAGCAGAAAGGGGCATGTGATCGGTTCCACGGTTTGTCCGTAATCACAAGAATTGATCCTTCAAATCGAGACAGTTCCTGTAAATACGAGATCATGATAGACACCGGTCGACACGAAAAGGATGAAAATCCAGGAACATCATCAGCTGGAAAAATGCATATTTCACTAGTCTTTGTAGCATTTTTTGTGATTCTCGAGCTTAATTCGTTTTTGTTTCTGATTCTGTGATTTGGTTAAACTGTAAGGAAATGGGGAGGGAATGTTGGCTTGTGTCCTTTTTCTTATAGCAAAATAACAATGTTTACTATTTTTGCTTCCATGCATATTGTCATTTATTCCAGTAACATTTTTTTTAACCGAAATTAAAAATATTTATTTGTTTTATTATTCTTAAATAAGAGTTTTACAGCTAGATGTCCAATGAGATGAAAACATATGACAGAACAATAGATTTACTTAAGCATCACAATCAATCAACGAGAGTATTTTAAAAATAATTTTAATCGGGACAAAACTGTGTAGTCTTTAAAAAAAAAAACATATTTTCTTTAGACATGTTCTCTTTGATAGCTATAATCCTTTTGAAGCATGTTCTTTAGACGCAATTGGATGTTTTAAAATACATTTTTTCGTGAATTATAATGCATTTGTAAATTTTTTTTAATTAGTTTTAATGTTTATGACTCAATCATAAATATATTATTGGCATTTTTCTTATTCCCTCATTTTTCCTTTTGCATTTCTTGACCTTAATGGCCGTGTTCTTGTACAATGTCGTGTATTTCGCTCTGATTAAGTCTAGGCATGGTGACCATCGGGTTGCTAGGACTTAAGGCATCACAAGGCATCGCTATTTTAATTTAACATTTTTATGCTTACCGTGCAAACTACGTGAAATGGATACCAATTAGGGGATGGACTAATGAAATTTGAAACTAAATTCAAGTTTAGAGGCTAAACTTGAAACAGCATTAAAAGTTTACTAATTCGGTTGAGAGAAACTAAAGTATAGTGATTCAATTAAAATTTCACCAATGACTGTTCATGCAAAATCCTCAATCATACGAGATCGTTGACAAGTAATAAATTAAGTGAGTTAAAAATATCGTCTCATAGACAATAAATTCAATTCAAGCATACTAGAATCGTATGGAATCCGAATTATGTAAATAAAGGAATTTTGATTTTGTAATTATTCTAAATTGTTCTAAGAAATATATAAAACTAGGGTTTATATCAATGAATGGATGATTGTATTGGATTTAGAGTTCATCTATTGCTATCTATTTCAATTTTCAAAGATGTAATTTAGTCATATTTATGCATTTTTGAAAATCGATAAATCTAATGTATTTAATTTTCTTTTAAAGATAAATTAATTAAATTTTAATCACGACCCGAATCTATTCCTAATACGAATTCGGATTATTAGAATGCATTAAATTTTAGATTATCTATATAATTGCATATGTAATAAATGTTATTCCCAATATTTATTGCACATTTGTTAATTTTCTCGCTTTCTAAATTTATTGTGACTCTTCCAGTATTTTAACAAGCAACTAATTATCTAATTGTTAACTATGAAATTAAATACTGCAATGCGTATACAAAATGTATTGGGAAGCTAACTTAAAGGGATATTCAAAGTGAATTGGAAAACAAACTAAAACGGACACAATTCTTCTAGAAAATATCAATTTTTCAATTCGAACGTTTGTTACACAAAAAAGGGATCAATCTAAAGCTGAAAATTTAGAGCATAACTTTTTCAGATGGAAATATATTTGTGAAGATACTTTGGCTTTGGTTTACTCATTTGACCTCCAATTGCATCCAGTTGATTTTTTGTGATATTCAATCATCATTTTTTTGGTTCCAAACATCTATTGGATGTTTGTACTTTAGTCATCGAACTTTGTATTTCCTTCGTTTTTGCCCACTTTGCTCATTTCTTTCATGAATTTCTTTCGTTTTTGCCTACTTTTCGTTCAGTTCTTTCAATTCACCAAAATTGTTTCGAGTTTTACCTAACAAACAAAATTAAAATCTAATTAAGCCATCATCAAAATTAATTACAATTAATCATACTTAACGATCCACATAAATGTATAAAATAAACGTATCAATGACCGCAAATTGTATTTATCCAAACATACACACATTTATATATAAATCCTTGATTTAAATACATAGAGCTGTAACGAAAGGGATATTACAGGGTCCTACACGATACCTTGACATTTTAATGAAGTAGTGGACCATGCAATTAGCTAGCTAGCTCGTTTAGATAGGACCATGTTTTGCTCGACAAAAATGCATTCTTCCATTCCCTCTTTATTTTATGATATTTTGAATAAAATGACTGTTGAATAATTCTAGTTAAATTATGAAACTACCAATAATTGAAGGAAAAAAAATTAGCAAACATTAATCTTGGGGTTGAATAGCTCAATCATATTTCTTAAAGGATTTTGCTATTGTACATCAAAATGGTAAATAAGTAGTTATCGAAGTCGTTGTATATTAGTTATGAAACTAAGAACTTATTTGGTCCTCATTAGATTATAATTTTTTTTTCTCTTTTTATTAATCACACATTCTCTAATAAAATAATATTACACGTAAAAAAAAGCATTCTTTTTTAACTACACATGCTTCAAAATATTACCATTCCTCTTATTATAATGTGAAATAATGGAGGACAACGAGCTTTAAATTCAAATTTAGTGAAGCAAATGAAATTTCACCCGGGGATATTTTTCTCAACAATGCACAGCCCTGCCCTTGCTTGATTAGTCTTATATATTGGAATTTTTTGTTAGGTGGTGAGCAGTATCCATTTTTTGCTTCTTGACGACAAAATCTAAAGCTTGCACAAATGTTTGAGTACAAAAATTCTTATGAGAACACGCAACACAAGAAGAGAAAAATCTTTCTCTTTTTCTCGTTGGCGATATTACTTGTAGTAGCAATTACAGTAGCAACAGTGTTACGAAAAATGTGGGTCAAGTTTGGTTTGCAACAAAAATGAAATTGAGAAAATACAGCTAAAAATAGACAACAATATTTACGTGGTTCACCCAATTTAGGCTGCATTGACTGGCAAGTATAGGAGGATTTCACTTAGTAGGAGAATTACAATAACACTATCTAAATACAAGGAGATAACAACAATTAATCTCTCTTGTAATAAGAGAAACTAAGTAAGAAACACTCGGGAGAAACAATATTTTTCTCTCTGTAATTTTATGTATCCCTCTACTCACTTCTTCTCTACAATTGTTGCTATTGCACTGCAATGCATTTTTTCCTTCAGCTCCAGCCCGTATTTATAGTGAATTTGGCCACACCTACCATATTAATTTTGCTTCAAAACAGTCAACAATAGCAGCTGATTTTCTCTCTTGAATTACGACTGCAGATTGAGAAAATCTTCACCAAATGCAACTTTCTCAATTTAACATTTAATGGGAATGTCACCATGAAGAGAAAAATTTGCATGCCTTCACCTAAGTCAATAATGGCTTCACACAATCACCTTTGCCAACAATAACGGCTTTAATATACCAACATTTCTTCCACTTAAATTCATTTTGTTGACTAATTCAATCCTTCATGCACTTGTCATTTACATGCTACTTATGTTTCAGCTAGGCCGATGGAGAATCGACACCATGTAAACTTGTTAGTATTGATTTGCTTCGTTAACATATCTGCTAGGTTGTCCTTTGTATGGATTTTCTGTATATCCACGCTACTTTCTTCCATATTTTTTCGAACAAAGTGATATTGAACTCAAATGTGCTTTGCCTTCTGATGAAGTGCTGGATTCTTTGCAAAGTACAATGTGCTCTGACCGCCACAAAATAGAGTAATCTTTTCTTGTTTGTGTCCGAGCTCCTCCATTAATATTTGCAACCAAATTGCTTCTTTGCTAGCTTGTGTAGCTGCTACGTATTCGGCCTCTATCGTAGAAGTAACCACGATAGATTGCAGTTTTGAAACCCAGCTTACAGCTCCTCCAGCAAGAGTAAACATAGATATTGTGGTGGATTTACTTTTGTTAAGATCACCTGCATAATCTGAATGAACATAGCCTCTGACAAAAAAATTTGATCCTCCATAACATAATGTAGTATTTGAGGTACCTTGACATATCTCAAAATCCTCCATATAGCACTCCAATACTCTTTACTAGGATTTGTCATGTATCGACTAACCGTTCCCACTGCTTGTGCAATGTCTGGTGTTGTACAAATCATAACAAACATTAGCCTACCCACTGCTGATGTATACGGTACTCAAGACATTTCCATCCTCTCTACTTCATTGCTAGGACTTATACTTGAGGATAACTTGAAATTAATAAGAAGAGGGGTAGAAATTGGGTTACAATTTTGCATATTGAAACATCACAAAATTTTCAAGCAGTTCTTTTGACTTAGCCAAAATCTTCCTATTATTTCTCTAGGTAAATTTTAATCCATAGAATCTTGTTTACTGGTCTTAAGTCCTTCATTTCGAACTCCTAGCCAATTGTGCATTCAAGTTTTTAATATGATCTTTGTTGGGGTCTGCTTTCAACATGTCGTTAACATACAAAAACTAAATAATGAAATCACTATCTCCAAATCTCATCTAGTAAGCACACAGATCTGAACTGAGTCTGTTGTATCTAAGGCTCATGATGAAGGAATCAAATCTCTCACACCAACATCTCGGCCACTGTTTAAGACCGTATAGAGATTTGATCAATCTACAAACTAAGTTATCTTTTCCTTTTTCTTCAAAACCTTCTGGTTGGAGCATATAAATCTCTTCTTCAAGTTCTTCATGAATAAATGCAGTTTTCACTTTTCACATCTAACTGCTCTAGGTGAAAGTTGAATGTAGCACACATCATCAGAACTACTCGAATTATTTTAAGGAAATCCACTAGAGAAAATATTTCATTGAAGTCAATGCCTTCTTTTGGAACATATCTCTTCACCATCAATCTTGCACGATACCGCTCTACTTGATCATTGCCATCTCATTTGATGTTCTAGACTCATTTATTTTCAATGGCCTTCCTTCCTTATGGTAGTGAAACAAGATTCCATGTCTTGTTCTTATGAAGAGCTTCAATTTCTTCTGACATTGCTGCCAACGAACTATGTAAGAGTCGATGATTAACAACATATTAGAAATGGACATAAATGTTGGTAATTATTGGTTGATCAATTCAACAATGTTTTCAGCAATGATTTGGTCTGTGGCAATTACCGCCATGTGAAACAAAATTTATTTAGCTTTTGTTTTTAAGTTTTGTGAATTTTGAATTATTTTTTTTGCAAATATTACTTACGAATTAATGTGGGCTGACCCAAAAATAATGAGGATGAACCATTGCAACCGGAAATGAATAGTCTGCTTCTTCAGCAGTATCTTTTAGGATTTGGGCCTAGGGGAGAAGATGGATTAGAGGCAAGGTTTAGGGGTTGCTTGTCAGATGGGTTCATTACGGTGCTAGCTATTGAGGAAATTAGACCATATACCCTTTTTTTTACAGTGTTTTGATTAATACCCTTAAACTAATTAAATATTTTAAGGAAGTATTAATTACGTCCTAAATTGGTAAAACCAAAGCCCAACCTGATTAACTACGACAAGCTAAACCACCTAATTCCTACTCCTTCCCAAAAACGTAATATCCTCCTCCATTCGTAGCCCTAAATCTCCAGAGGCAAAGTCAAAAAAATCTATATATACGAGCAAAATTCAAACAAAATCTGACTGTAAATCTCCATTTTCGGCCTATTTTCCATCGATTTAAATTCGTCCCCTTCGTATCCATCGGGTTCACATCCTCATTCATAGAATTCCTCCAGAAGCAAAATCTAACCTATTTTCTATCAATTCCTTACCTGCAAAAAAAAAATCTGACTATAAATTCCCATATTTGACAATTTTCCATCTATTTCTTCTTCGTTTATGTCCGGTTTCGTTATCTCATTCTTATTTCGACCCTAAATCTCAAATAGTCGAAACCTTAGATCCGAAATTTGAAAATCTGATTTTGATTTCGATTATTAACTCGTATTTTTGCAATGGCTAAAAAAAGTGGCTCGAGGAAGAACCATCATCTAAAAAGAGCAACAAAATTTCTCATCATTTTATAAACCAAGGTAGCAACATTTTTTTTATATTTTAGTATGATAATAATACTTGAAATTTGTTGTATCATTTTTTTACGTATGTTTGGTAATAATTTTCATTTCCCGTTTGTTTATATGTTTTTTTGGACCACAATTGCTGCTATACTTTGGGTAGATGAGTATCAATATATTAAAAACAAATAAGAAGAACAAGCGAAAACAATGCACATATATGCAACTCTCTAAGCACGGTCCAACATAATTTTTTGCATGTGATTAGATGATGACAAATTTGAATGATGTAGTAATTAGTTTGCCCATTATATTTATTTTTTTTTGTTTTTGTAGTTTAATAGACTTCACATGTCTTGTTATGTAGGATTGTTACTGCTGTAGTGTGGATTTTTGGATCATTTTAGAATTTTGAGACAATGTGTTTGAAAATGTTTGGATTTAGACTTTAGCAATTTCTTATAAGTGTAGAGCTTGAAACTAAAGTGTCATTTATAGCTTCCTTTAAAATAATAATAGCATCTGTCACTTTTTTAAGTATTTGTCAAAAGTGATTCATGCACATGAATACATTCACAGTGACTGATATTTGCATGAGAAAAGAGTTTTATGTCATCTTGTAGTATCACAAGTGATCAACTTCTAGTTAACTTGTCTTCATATTTATCATTTTTTAACAATTTGAATGATCATGACTAAATTTGGATGCTATTTTGTTGTTACATTGCACATCTAGAGGTTCACTTGAATCTAGGCAAATATGAGTTGACACTCATGTATAGGCATTCGGTTTTATTTCATTTTTTTTTATAGTTTTTGTGACTTTTTTAACTTTATGTCACTTTTTATTTATTGTCAATTTTTTTAGTGTATACATTCTTTTAGTAGTTGTATATTACAAACATATTTTCAGTCATTATAACATAGTCATTATAACATGTTACAAACGTTTATGTTTCAAACTTTCCTAGTGCATGTATGTTTTGTTGAATTTTATTTTAACTGTATCTTTTTCCTTTTTATAGGATTGAGATTTGTTATTTTCTCAATCATGTTGGTTCAAAGGAAAAGTGACAGTATTATCTCCACATGTGGTGATAACAGAACTAAATGAAAATTTTAGTTCATATCAAAGGACTTTATTTAAGAATACATGCTTTGGTGCTTTCATTGATTTGAATGAGATAGTATTGCAACCACAATTGATACATCGGTTGTTACTTAGACAAGTTAAGCAGCCTAATTCAAATGAAATTTGGTTCAACATATGTGACAAATTTGTGAGATTTTCAATTGAAGAGTTTTGTTTGATACCGGGATTTAAATGTACTGGAAAAGATGACTTTACTCGATATAGAAAAAAGAGTCGTTTGAAAGATTAGTACTTCAACAATTATCAAATCATCTCAATAAACGAGGTCCAAGAAGTGTTTTTAAATTTTCCTACTGACACTTTAGATAAAGAAGTTGATATAGACATAGTTTATCTGATTACATCCGTAATTTTTGGTACATCATATCATAGGGTAGTTGATAATTCATTTTTTGTCTTGTGAAATCTGAGGAGTTTGTAGAACAAAAGTGACATAATGTCACTTTTTATTAAAAAGTGACAATTAAAATGGTGACATTGTCACTCTTTTTAACATACTAGTCGCTTGTATATCACTTGGCATAACCGAGGTCGAACCTATCCTACTACTTCAAGGTCAAAGTACACTATATCATATGGTTTAGCAAGGCATGACATAACAAATTATCCAAAGAAGTGACATTATATGTTATTAAGTATGATTTCCTAAATTTGTGTTTTGTAAAGTTTTGAACATGTTTTCTTTACAATGTCAATGGAGTGGGATATTGTTAATATAATTGATCATTATTAGTACTAGTGTTCAAGAATTGTAATATTTTACCTAACTATAACATGTTTGTAACTTTTAACATGTCAAAAAAGTGACATATTGTCACATTTTTAACAAAAAAGTGACACCGGGTCACTTTTTTTAAACAAAAAGTGACATTATGTCACTGATTGCGGTAGTTTGATATTTTGTATTAATGCTGAAAGGTTGAGTGGAGGATGCTAGAACCTGATCGATTTATTAAATAACAATACTTCTAACTATAGATCCAATGTCAATAAAGTATGATATCCATTGTCACACAAACATACACGTAACAAACCATTTTTTAAGAAATTCATCTCCCTCAAAATCTATCGTCACTTCTTTTAACAAAGCAATATATATAATAAAGTTCAGAATTGACATTTTGCTTAGAATATTTAAATTGAAAAACATTCTAGAACGAAAAATATCAAACAATCTGGTTTCATATGTCTTCCAACTTATGTTTCTTTTGTGATTTTTTTTTTCACATTTGTTGGATTTTGACATGATCTACCACTGTGGCGATTATTCTCACATCTTTTACATTTTGCACTTTGGATTTTCTCTTATTTTGATAGTATCATTTTTTTTTAGGTCTTCTGAATTTTCTTTTTGGATTAGAAGTCGAGACTATTCTTGCTTTTATCTTATCCGATACATTCCAATCATTGGATCTCCAAGTGGAAAAAATTGTTCCACTATAAGTTTGAATATACATATCCGTTGTATAATATATCGAAAAATATAAATATAAATCTCCCTTTATTTTTGCAATAACAGTAAGTGATTGTGCACAAGGAATCTTGTCCACTTGGAATTGGTTGTATGTGCATATTTTTTTTCCATATTCAACAAATATGAGGCACAACCATAATTAATTTGGTACAATATCGAACTTGAAGTTGATACCTGTGTGAATAATACAACAAAATACTCTATCAATAAATTTTTCACTATTTTATATTAAATGAATATTTTAAGTAAAAATTCAATATGACTAGGGGTTGCAAATCATGCTATTTTATAATAGAAATCCCGACATACAATAACAAAAAAAGAGCAAATTTATAGTTTTTTGCCTTCATTTTCTGACTCCGTAGACTTTTCTCTCAATTTTTCTCTTGTTGGTGGCAAGTGTTGTGAATGTTGCCCGTGCATTATTTATACGCTTCACAAATAATTGTTGTAACAAGTACCTTAACGATTTCAATAAAGGCTCTGTTGGACAATCTTTTATTACTTTTGTTATCGAATTTATTCATTCAACTATATTTGAAGTCATTGTAGAAAATCTATTATTTGCCATGTAAACTATTGACCATTTCTCATAACTAATATCTTTTTACACAAAGAAGATTCAAAATATTAATATTTATTTAACCATAAACAAAAAAAATGACTTTCTGTCACTTTTTAAACTCACTTTTAACAAAAAAGTGACAGAATGTGACTTTTTGTGTTATCAATACTTACAAAATTTTTAAATAAAAAGTGATATATCATGTTACTTTTCAAAAAATGACATTCTGTTACTCTTTATTTAAAAAGTGATATCGGTTATTATAGAAGTTAAAAAGGATAACATACCAAATGTGATCGAATCCCCATGTTGATTTCATGAAGTTGTTACATATGGAACACAAAACCATTCTAAGAATATGATCTTACAGCCCAGTTGAAATGTTCTACAATATTCTTTCCCTTTTTCTTCCTACCAAATCACAACTTTAAATTCTTTAACAAGTGATAGGAACATAGACCATGCATTGCATTCTCATACACTTTGCAAATTACATTTTTTTATACTTGCATATCCATATGAGATTATACATAATTCTTCTCTCTCACCAGAAGCTTCTTTTAATATAATTAAGAGCCACTCCCATGAATCATTAGTTTCTAAATCACCAATTCCAAATGTTAATATGAAGATATTGTTATTGGCATCTTGCGTACATGCAGTGAAAAGTGTTCCGCCATAGTTGCCTTTATGAATGTATCATCTATTACTATAACTAGTCTACAATACTTCCACCCTTGAATAGAGCCTCCTAATGCCATGAAGAGGTACTTGAATTTGTTGTCCTCGTATGTCTCTATTTTTGTAACTAATCCGGGATTTGTTTATTCTATCATGTACAAGTATTCCGGAAGCTTTTCATATGAATCTGTGAGATCTCCTCTCACTAATTTCAATGCTTTTTCCTTAGATCTCGAAACTTTCTCATAACTCATCGACACTCCATATGCATTCATCGTGTCACTTATAATGTCTACAGGAGTGTATGTTGTTTTTATTGAGATATACTTGTACATGATGAATTCTTCTACTATTGAGTTGGTTGCTTGACGATGATCTTCTAAAATGATGTTATTTGAACATATATGATCATTTTTAATATACCTTACCTTGAACATATCTGTTGCACTAAGTCTTGAAACTCGAAATGTCCATTTACACTTATGATCAATACACTTCAACACATATTCTTTCTTGTCTGACTTTCTTACTTTGAATTGAAAGTTATTCTGTATCGCATATATCGAAATACTTCTCTTAACTAATATCTTGTTNCTAAGAATATGATCTTACAGCCCAGTTGAAATGTTCTACAATATTCTTTCCCTTTTTCTTCCTACCAAATCACAACTTTAAATTCTTTAACAAGTGATAGGAACATAGACCATGCATTGCATTCTCATACACTTTGCAAATTACATTTTTTTATACTTGCATATCCATATGAGATTATACATAATTCTTCTCTCTCACCAGAAGCTTCTTTTAATATAATTAAGAGCCACTCCCATGAATCATTAGTTTCTAAATCACCAATTCCAAATGTTAATATGAAGATATTGTTATTGGCATCTTGCGTACATGCAGTGAAAAGTGTTCCGCCATAGTTGCCTTTATGAATGTATCATCTATTACTATAACTAGTCTACAATACTTCCACCCTTGAATAGAGCCTCCTAATGCCATGAAGAGGTACTTGAATTTGTTGTCCTCGTATGTCTCTATTTTTGTAACTAATCCGGGATTTGTTTATTCTATCATGTACAAGTATTCCGGAAGCTTTTCATATGAATCTGTGAGATCTCCTCTCACTAATTTCAATGCTTTTTCCTTAGATCTCGAAACTTTCTCATAACTCATCGACACTCCATATGCATTCATCGTGTCACTTATAATGTCTACAGGAGTGTATGTTGTTTTTATTGAGATATACTTGTACATGATGAATTCTTCTACTATTGAGTTGGTTGCTTGACGATGATCTTCTAAAATGATGTTATTTGAACATATATGATCATTTTTAATATACCTTACCTTGAACATATCTGTTGCACTAAGTCTTGAAACTCGAAATGTCCATTTACACTTATGATCAATACACTTCAACACATATTCTTTCTTGTCTGACTTTCTTACTTTGAATTGAAAGTTATTGTGTATCGCATATATCGAAATACTTCTCTTAACTAATATCTTGTTTTTGAACACTTTATCTTTTGAAATTTCATCCATAATGACTACTGAAATGATATCACTTCCTCCTTCATTCGTTGTTTCTTCAACTCCCAATATACGATTATATACATCAATATCAATTTCTTCCATACTAGATAATTTCTGAATTGATGTCACAGAATTATAAGTTACAATTTCATAAAACTGCAATTGCATCATATCATTTTTTTTTAAAATCAGCAATCTCCAAACATTGTATATTATTAACAAATTCAGTTTCGTGACTTTTTGATACCGTTATCACATCCACATACATTGGAAAGCTTACAAGATCTTTTTTCTTCCTCTTAAGCTCCAAATAAAATGGTATAGAAATATCATTTGAAATCTCCATCAAAGATAGGTTTTCTTCACTTTATATTGTATTTTATTCTTTGTGTTGATGCACTTAGTTTCATCATAGAAAATATCATACACTCAAAGTTGTTGTATGTAGAATTCATCGATGCAACAATTCCAATTATTTTCTCACTTGTATATTTATTATCTTGTGTCCATTTACCTCCATAACAAATGAAGATATTAATTTTATTCATACCTACAATAAGATTACAAAAAAATTGTGTAAGAGTTTTTTTTTTAAAAAAGTGACAGAGTAATATGCATATAGTTATTGAGACATTGTACCTTTTTTTGAGAAAAGTGACAAAATGTCACTTTTTCATATAAAAGTGACAGAATTTACATTCTCATTGATCAAACATCTTGCATGCATGAATGTTATTGATTCAAAGGTTTTTTTTTCATACATATTAATATAAAACATGGTTTGAATTCGTACATTCAAATTTTCAAAACGCACACATATGCATCTAGTTAATTATTCCAATAAGATACTATAACTTTTTAAAAAAAAAAAACAAAGTGATAGAATGTCACATTTTCAAAGAAAAGTGATAGAATTCACATTCTCCTTCTGTCAAACACATTGCACGCATTAATGATTTAATTGATTCAAAGTTTTCGTTTTCATATGTATTATCATCAAACAGGGCTTGAATTGGTATATTTAAGTTTTCAAAAATACACACGTATGCATCTAATTAATTGCTCCAATGATATAGTGTGACCTCTTTTTTTTTATATATTTTATTTTATTTTAGAAAAGTGACAGAATTCATACTCTCATTTTGTCAAACATCTTGCATACATCAATTATTTAACTGATTCAAAGCTATTTTTTCATAATTATTGATACAATCCATTTCATCTGAAGTTCAATAATATTTTTTTCAAACATGTTTCCAAAAACAATAACAAAATCATCAAAAAGAAACTTTATAAATGTTAATTATTTACACCATAAGGTTTATATTAAACCTAATCACGAAATCCAAATAAAAGTGAGATAGACAATGAACAATTATGATTAGAATTCGTAAGCGAGAGATTATTTAGCTGAAAATTGATAATTATATTTGTTCTTTTTATAATCTATGCAAAGAGAATACCAAACAATCTTAAAATGACAAAATTGGGGAACTAATTGAACAAGGAGTCAAAAACATAAAAAGAAAAAAACCTGTAATTTTGTAACTCGATTTTTTTCCAAAGCTTTCAATATTGAAATAATCTTGATTTTTTTCCAAAGCTTTGAACATTGAACGAATTTGTTTATTTCCCCTTCCAATTTTTTCCAAAGTTGGCATTGTGTTGGATCTGTAGCCCAAAAAATAATGAGGACGAGGCTCTTGTTAGTGTATTTATGATTCCCATGGGTTCACGGCATGACATCTTTTACACCTCCTTTTGTCATATTTTCTTATTTCTTCATTAAAATCTCGCTTGTTAAGTAAGTCCTATATCCGATCGAATATTGTGTTTGTAACTGTAAGTATTATTAGAACCTATTTGAAATGCAAAATGCGTTTTCAGTATCACTCATCACCTAAAGTTCTGAATTATTACAAACAGAAAAAAAAAAAAAAAAAATATCCCTCCAAAAAGGAGAAAAACAGTTTGAAAAAGAAAAAGAAAAAGAAAAAGACTCGATTATTGTATTTTCTTAATGAATTAAGCATAGAAACCAAGCTGTTAAACGCGTTTATTGGGACCTCTTTCTAAAGCAATACAGTTTAGGATTTAATACTCCTTTACTTTGGAAAAAGACTTGTTGATGTTACCATGTTGCATGTGATCCTCCATCGCCTTCTTTGTCTAATTTAAATTAATTGGCCGTCTTGAGTCTTTAATCTTTTGTCATTTTTATAAATCATAAAGAACTACAACGTTGGATAGGGCTGAACACAACTAAGCAATATAATTGCCAAAATTTTAATCTAATAATGGAGTACTTATTGGTACATCAAACATAATATGATTTAAAATTGTCACATTTGATAAGATTTTTGTCAGTTATTTTGTCGGTTAAGATTTTTCTTATCGAGCACTGTCTAGAGAACTATCAGTATTTTGATTTGTGCAGGATGATCATCAATATTCCATGCAAAAAATTAAAATCATGGCTATCTTTATGAAAAAATTATCTTACTAGGCAAATTTCTTTTGAATGAAGAAGGAAGGGTGGAGATAGGGGTTGCTTTATTTTTCTTTGAATGCTATTACTGCAAGAAAACATGAAATTAAAATTTACATCCTTGGTAAGTTTTGACGACGGTTGGCATGGGTTATATTGACAAGTTTATGTCAAACAATGGTGTCCATAAATTTGAGGTGAAAAATATTTTATGGGGATCGCGCCAAAATTTAACGAAAGTTGGACGGGATAGTCTTAAGTTATAATGAGTATACGTAGGTAATAAGTTTATCGGTACATGTGATTTTTTTTTTTTTTCTTTTTTTGGGGTCAACTCTTGGTGGAAAAAAGACCAAAAGGGAAAAACTGAATTTAAAAGGCTTAAACTAATCCTACAAATCATGCTACATGTACAACATTAGTTTACAGCATTGGTTGACAATATCTTATTTGGCATCATCATATCTATTTATTTTTAAAAAATTGTTTTCTATTATTGGACTATGTAAAATACAATTAACTTTTTATCAAATCATCTACTTCCAAATAAAATAATGTCACTGCTTCTGGTAATATTCATTTGACAGTCTGGCAAAATCCATCCACATTCTCATAGAAAACCTCAATGGTTCAAAGAATATAATTCACAAGCTTTTATCACAGCTCACTGAGAATTTTTCCAAAGCAGAACAAAGAAGCTTTAACTAAGCTGGCACGCATTACTATGATGCGCCGACGGGGTTTTATGTACAAAGAAGAATCATCTCTCCAAAAACTCACAGTTACGTGGTGACCGCCCACCCTCACCCTCACCCTACCTCCACCCCACCCCACCCCACCCCTCTCTTCCAATATATATAGAAGAATTGTTGACACCATGACCATGCAAGTGCATTCTTGCCTTTTACAGTACCTTCATTAATACCCTCACCTGCCTCCTAACCCACCCACCCCGATCCCCGCACTGCCTCTATTTATTTCCCATCTTTTTATTCATTTATTTTCATCCTCTTTCATTTATGCATGCTCAAAAGTAACTACCTTGAAAGTGTAAAAAATGGCTGCTCCAATAAAAACTTGGTTCTTGATGATATTGTTTTTATGGGCTCCACAGTTTTGCATTGGGAATTTTGTTCAATCCGAGTGTTTAAATGTTCCGGCATCGGAATTTTTAGGCTCAGTAAGGGCTACGATCGAGGCGGTCGAGCAGGTAATATCCATTGTATTCAAATTTTCCGGCGTATTTGGCGATGATCTCCGGCTGTCCACTGCCATTTCTGACTGTCTTGATCTGCTTGACTTTTCCATGGATGAACTGAGCATGACAATCTCTGCTTTTCAGAATTCAAAGGGTAACCTTTTTTTGGTTTGTTTTCGTTAAAGTTTTGCATGTCTGCCTTTAGGTTTTGCCTCCTCTTTTCAAGGAAAAAAGCAATTGTTGCGCCCCTTGTTCGTCCAGGGCCATGTAGCAAAACCCTAAGAAAAAAACATGTTCCTGAGAAGATCCGGTCAAACAATATCACGAAAATAATCAATTATTAATTTCGATAGTTGTGATCTGAGTCTAATATGAATTTTCGAGCTGTGATTACCAAAGATGCAACCGAGAATAAGGAATAGTAGACAAATTGTGTTGGCATGCATGTGATATGTTAAATTTCACTTGTAGCAAGATCAATAAATATACTGTGACGTGACTTGACTTCTATGATTTTAGGGGTTTGTTATGGTGTTTCTTCTTTCTGTTTTTAGTATGTTTTACAAATTGTGGGTCTACTTTGGTTACAGGTAAGGAGAATAGAACAGGGAATTTGAGTGCTGACATGAAAACATGGCTAAGTGGGACATTGACTAACCAAGACACTTGCCTAGAAGGTTTTGCGGGCACAGACAGCTTTGTCAAAAGTTTGGTGTCGGGTACCCTCGACCGAATCGCCTCTTTAGTCCGTGACATGCTTTCCATGGTACGCCCATCTCCTAATGAAGCGCCGTCCAAAGGTGCCTGTTCTAGCGGCAGTGGTGGTCGTTCAGGTGGCAGAAAGCTTATAACCAATGACCAATTTCCATATTGGCTCAAATCCCATGACCGGAAACTCCTTCAAGCCACCAAAGGTGTGACACCAAATGTGGTGGTGGCTATAGATGGCACAGGGAATTTCACGAGCATAATGGATGCTGTCTCAAGTGCTCCCGATCATAGCACCAAAAGATACGTCATATATATCAAGAAAGGTGTGTATAGAGAAAATGTAAATATCACTAAGAAGAAATGGAACATTATAATTATTGGAGATGGCATAGATGTTACAGTTATTTCGGGTAATCGAAACTATGTTGATGGCTGGACCACATACAGTACTGCAACATTTGGTGAGAACAATCTTTAATCTCATTTTTAATTCCATATATTACCCATGCAACTATTTATTTTTTCCACTGCATTATTAGGGTATATATAAGTTGTTACATTTAATGTGGAGGTGATGCATTAAATATTGTAGGTTGTAGTCGAATAAATTTCTATTGTCAAACATATATATATATATATATATATATATATATATATATATATATA
>CAIGRB010131526.1:30346-40380 GCA_903798255.1 Fraxinus quadrangulata
TACATTTTGTTTGCTGTTTGTGTCAAATGCAGCTGTTAAAGGGAAAGGTTTCATAGCACGGGACATAACATTTGAAAACACAGCCGGGCCTGAAAAGCACCAAGCAGTTGCCTTTCTATCAGACTCCGACCTCTCAGTGTTGTACCGTTGTGGTATGAGGGGGTATCAGGACACATTATATGCACATTCAATGCGCCAATTCTACAGAGAATGTCACATTACGGGTACAGTCGATTTTATGTTCGGTGATGGTACCGTTGTCTTTCAAAATTGTAAAATTCTAGCCCGAAAAGGCCTTCCAAATCAGAAAAACACCATAACTGCACAAGGTCGCAAGGAGTCGGGTGAAAATACAGGCTTTTCCATCCAGTTTTGTTACATATCGGCAGAGCCAGATGTGCTAGCATCATTGAACTCCACACCAACCTACCTAGGTCGACCGTGGAAGAAATATTCTCGTACTGTAATTATGCAATCATACATTAGCAATGCCATTAGGCCCGAAGGATGGCTCGAATGGAATAAGACATTTGCATTTGACACTTTATTCTATGGTGAATACATAAATTACGGCCCCGGAGCTGGTTTGGGCAGTCGAGTGAAATTGCCTGGTTACCATGCAATTAATGATTCGGCTCAAGCAAGTACTTTCACAGTGTCTCAGTTCATAATGGGAAATACATGGTTACCTTCTACTGGAGTTAAGTTCATTGCGGGCTTGGCAATTTGACATGCAATTTTCAAGCTCTTGAATTGAACTTTGTATGTAATGAACATGAAGAAATTTAATTTTGCCATGGCATTGATTCTTTTTTATATGGATTTTCTTTCCTTTGTGTTTCATGATGAAATATGAACTGGGATCGTATTTTTTTGTTCAATATAAATATGATGATAATCTTGACTGGTCGTTTAATCGTATCAGCTTTTGACAATTCAACTATCAAACATTTCCTTGTAGTAAAAAACATTTATATTTTTAAGTCTCGTTATTCTATTTGATCCTATAAGAAAATGGTACATCGGTTGATACTCATCTTCTTTCTTTATAAGTTGTTAATTGACGTCGTGTTTACCTAAAGGCTAAGAGGGACTGGCTTATCCTAGTAGTAGGATAGAAGCCTACCTTGCTTATAATGAACTGAACAACTCCCTCTGCGAGTTATCTAATTTTTATTTCACGTGTAGAAGACAATGTGAAAATGTAAAGTGGTGTATTTTACAATCAACATATATAGCAACACAGGAGACTAACTTTCTCAAAGGGATATAAATTTAGTGGTAAAAAGAATTTAGTCTGTTTCTCCTGCGTTGATATCACGAACTAAATCACTAAATTTAGTCTCCTGTGTTGGTATATATGTCTGTGATAAAATTCGTACGTATAATCCCTTTGAGACTTTAACACAGGAGACAGTGATGTAAATTTAATGGTAAAAAGGAAAATAGAAAATAAAAAAATGACATACTCTAGTTCATTTAGTATTATCAAATAAAACCAGTCCGGTTCGGCGGAATACAAGGTTCAAGAAATTCGTTACATGCTCAAACAAATGAATTACAAACTTAATCACATTTTTTTAGAGAAGGGGATTTAGCATCAAATTGGTAATTATATCCAGGGGTGGATGTGCTCTGCCATCAAGTGGTAATGGTCGAACCATCCAATGTTCAAGAAGGTCGAACCATCCAATGTTCAACAACGTTTCAAATATTGTACTAACAGTAAAATTTCATCGCCAATCTTATGTAAGGTAAGTGTACTTCCTTTATGATTTCATTTTTTTTCCTCCCTCTTGATGTACTTCTAGAGATAATGCTACCTTAGTCGGATGGAAACCTAAAACTCCACGACGGCTTGTGTGGTGTTTCGCCTAAAAAACAGACACCTCTTCTCTCTTCATTTTTAAACAAATTCAAAACTATGTAAACATTCTCGTCAAACTATATAGAGTTGATGATAGTTTTTAGAAGTTGCGAAGGTAGTTGGTGGCGTTGACCACTTCAATTTGGGAATTTTTTAAAATATTTAATTTTGCAATTTTTTCAAGAAATGGCTGATGGAAGAAAAAGTTCAAGCTTAAGGAGTAATAACAGGGAAAGTTGCACCATGTGCTCTCAATTTATTGCCCTGGTGGCAATTTAATCATTGAACCTTCATTATAAGTTGACGAAAACCATTTAATCTATATTAAACATCTTGCCCCTATTTGACAACCATTTTATATATTTTTTAAAATTTCTACATATTCATTTTAAACCACACATTCACACAATAAAATATTCTACATGTAAATTCAAAAATTTTCTATACTTTATAGCTGCACATTCTTCAAATATTCATCATTCAAAACTATAATTTTTTTCAAAAAAATGGCTACCATATTGGGGCTTATATAATCAAAACTGTATCTACATGTAAATTCAAAAATTTTTATTACTTTTTAATCGCACATTCTCCTAAAAATTATTATTCAATTTTTTTTTTTTTTTCAAACTAATGGTTGTCAAATTAGGGCCTAATTTTAAGTGAATTTAGTCTGTTTATATGTAGGAATTAAAAAGATGTAAAATTTTTTGAATTGTGCTACTTGTACATAATAGATTACATAATATGATGTGAAAAAAAAAAATTAGATAAAAAATTAATTGTATTTTAAACTGGCATATGGTATAGTGCCATATGATATTATTTAATTTATTATGTAAATCTTGATGTGCATGTAGTAAGATCTAAAAATTTTAACATTGCTATTGTTATATTATCGTTGTTTAAAAACCATCAAAGTGCAATACGGACATGCGATACACGCACAAACACGATGATAAGTGATCTTTTCTAGAAAGTATGACCTAGACACATAAGGGACATTCTACATAAAATTTTAATGTTTTCATTATCGGATATTACATGTAATGTCAAATACTTGCTCAAAGAATGTCCTAAAATATCCCTCATTGTTATAAAATTTTTAAATATAGATAAAAAAAAAAAAAAAACGATATTTTCATATCACTTGCTGGAGTGTCGGTGTCTGATATGACACAATACGCGCTGAACAAATGTCACCCAGTAGGAATGTTTATGATTCATAGAAAAAAAAATCGTTGTTAAACTTTGACACACGGGATAAGAGTCCTAGCTCCATGAGTTATTTTCAATCAATATAGACGCTTTGGTCTTCCTTGTCAACTTTGGATACAGGACATGTTAATAAGGAGGGCACTATAAATATTTTACAGGACTCAATTGCCATATTAAACAAAATTTTGATGGGAGATAAATTTCATTTCGATAAAATATCCATGACTCTTTGTACACAAAATGTTTTAGTTTAAAGAGTTAATATTTGAAATTATGCTCAAAAAGACTTTTTAAATTAAGAGAGTGAATTAGATCTTCCACTATCTATGATTAAAAGCATTCAAAGTATTTCAATTTTCAATAAATGAAAATAATATAATAATTTGAGGGAAAGTTGGTGAAAATAAAAGAACAGAAAAATAATAAACACATACTGGAAGTAGTAACATTAAGTGTTAAAGATAAAGAGACTATTGGAGTACTTATAAATTTTTATTTTTTAAATTTATAGATATTCTCTAAATTGTAAAATATACTCTTTAAAAATGATATTTTGAATATGCTCTTAATCATCACAAGTCTATTTACATGTCAACCCACAAATAAGACTAGTTTTGGATCGTTTCACAATATGTGGACAAATGGGATAGATTAAAAACTTACGTCATTGGTGTAGATTGTGGTGATAGTCTTCTTTTATTTGGTAAAAATTGATTTTAAGGAATTTCTGATCATTGAAGTCAATCCAATTGAGCCACACAAGGCCACCATTAACATTTGGTAGGTAAGATTCAATTTGCTTTCATTAGGATGTGTTCGGGCCAAATTTATTTATTTATTTTGGTTAAGAATGAGTTTTGTAGTAGTAAATTTTTGGAGAATATGTAATGAAAAAGTAGAAAAAAATTTAAATTTACGTGAATTTTTTTATTATGAAAATATATGATTGAAAATAAGTGAGAAAAAATGAATTTTTAGATAACGAGGATCAAATATAGACTTAATTGTATACATTATACTATTAGAGTGGACATGCTTAGCATGAGAAATTAACCGCTTGAATAAATTGTCAGTGATAAGCCGGAAAAATATCATGATGATGAAAATATTAGATATTGAAAAAAAGATTCATTAAAAAATTTTGCAACATGATATCCACAAAAGAATAACACGTATACTCATTTACTTTTTACAAAGTCAATTTTGAAATATTTTTTATGACTCACAACGCGTGCATCGAAGGACAAATGAAAGAATATTAGTTGTCGATCATTTCGATCCATGTCAACATCACACGGCATACTAGTTGTGCACGTTTAATAATATGTCAATCCAATATCAAGAATTGTGATTTGTGAGAATATGCTTACACGATAGAAGTCAAGTCTAATAATATGTCCATTTGAAATTAGTAAACCATATTCAAAATGTTTAAAATTACAGAGTATTTTCAAATTACTTTTTTGTAGAAAGTTTTAACTTTTTGACTTGTGCAGAGGCGGAGTCAGGGAAGATCAATTTTTTTTCCCTACTGAGCTGATACATAAAAAAAAATTCCGTACTTTTTTCTTAACCTTAAAAATGTCATGGTCACCCTCCATCCGTCCATGGACATAAATTTAAAAAATAATAATAATATGGAAACATTAAATCATTCTCATTATAGTCTGAAAAAAGTAAGTTTAAAAATGCTTTTCTAATGATATGTTGAACCCTAATGCACTAATTATACACGTGTTTATAAATAAATAGCCACTAGGAGAAGTCATAAGGCATAACAAAAACGTAAGGGTCAAATGAATAAATAAAATTCCACCACTGCAAAAGGACAAATAGAAAGTTGAAGGAGTGGATAGGTGTGACCAAATTCCCTTCCACTGTTCCACATCAAACAAAAGTAATCATGGGGATAGGGTGTCCTAATTGTACATGAAATAAATGTCAAAACAGTCCAACCCATGTTTCAATCGAGATAGAATATCTAGATTCAACTAATTATTAGAAGTTTGGTACAACAATTTCTCAATTTTCTCTAGCTAGGAAATTTTTTTAATTTAGATAGCAACCTCTGGGAGATCATAATAAAAGATTATATACATTATCTGGTTATAATCACCGTGAAAAAAAAGGCGAAAATGATATTGACAAATTCCAATTATTCTTTAGATTTTGCTACTTGTGATATCTTGTTGTACAACTCTCTCACAATAGGGAGACCCCCCGGCCCCCGCCCCATATTGTTGCATGATATGAATATTTGTCGCATGTCTTCGGAAAGCATGCGATGTAAGCACGTAGGTTCTTGTTCGTCTTTTAGATAGATATCGTCATATTCTGGAATAGGTTGATAGCGTTCTATCTCAATTGGAAGTTTGCACAAAATATAACATAATTAAGTAAGTTTTGAATTGAATAGTCGATAAGGTTTTATCTTCATCCTAGCAACTAAAAGTTTAATATAACATAATTGAATTGCAAAAACGCATATTGAAATAAGAATACATCGTCCAGATTTTAAAATATTAAAAATAATATATGAAGATTAAACTCGAGCTCTTGGTCTCTTCAATTGATCTTGAATAAACTTCTTCCTTATCCTTGCTTAAATTCCAAGAAATTCAATGATTTACAGTTCAAATCAGATTCAGAAACATGAAACTGGCCCTTTGTTGAGAGCCTGAGCAACAGCTAAACTGGACTCAAAATTTGTTCCTCCATGAGAGCCCACATTGAGCTGGGTGTTAGAAACTTTTGGTTGTTCGAATGCTGATAACTTTTAATCCATAACTCCAAATCACAATTTGCATTTACGTTGAACTTCAAATTCAATGATGTTTTTAATGATATATCATCTGCCTTTATGCTATAATTTCCTCTCATGCTCCGTGTTTAGGTTCTTCATTTCGCTTCTCTGACATTCGGGTGATTGATCCGTCACTTCAACTCTTATTTATTATTTCAAACCATCTCATTTCTTCTATAATTTCTCTTTCTCATCCTACAATGCTCGAATCTTGACTCGACTTCTTCATATTTTCTCTCCGATTTTGCTAGCTAGTGTACTTCAAGATGGGGACTTCATCGTGCAATCACCAAATGAACCAAAATAACATAGATATCGACTCTAGAACACTAGAAACGAAAAGTCTTGATTAAAGGAGTTGAATCACTATATAAATTGCTTCTATCAACATACAAGTACTTTCTTAAAACAAACATGCATTATATGCATTCAAGTCGGTACTAAAGACAAGCACAGTCTAATTATTATGCGGGCTACATATTTTAAAATCATAATTACTTTGATATTCTATTATTTAGCCATTGTTTGATTCAAAGTCAACAATTAACTTTAATCACATGTTTCATAAAATTTACAATTTTTCAATCACGCATTTCATCAATATTTATTAAAATATATTAAAAAAAAAATTTAATCTACACCAAGAGGGTCTTAGTCAACTTCCTAATTGAATTTTAGAGGGTCAATTTCAACTAGATATTACTTCCTATTCCTATTTAAATTTAAGTAGTTACTATTTTTATTTTTTATCTGTCGTATCATATATAGTTATTTCTATTTTCTTCTTGTAATTGGCATAATAGTTGTGCAAACGCTTGGATTTTGAAGAAATTTTTGAACTTTGAATTTTTTTTTGAGTTTTTGGCTTGTTTTTCGGAAGTCGATGCGAATTGATGTGGTGGACATGTAAGTGTTAGTGAGGGTGAGGCATGGAAGGGATTGAATTTTCATTTGAGCTTTTATTTATTATTATTTTTTTAAAAGATAGGTATATTCATCTTTTTGGCTTATTAGCGCAAAACGTCAATATGTTTGGTTTTTAGTGTGCAAAACATCCATACGTTTCAATTTTTTGTATTTTCACCCCTACCTTCACGTTTTATTGCGGAAAATATCATTTTTCTTAATTTTCATACATTTTCTCTATAAAAATAACTGACAAATATACCCTCTTGTTTAAATAAAATAAAAAAGGAAAATAATAATAAAGAACTAATTGCAACCATAGACTCAAAATTTTCAAAAAAATACAAATAAATCCCAAACAAATAATATAAAATTAAAACTAAAAACAAAAATAACTTCATCATCTTCCCCCATCCCACCCCAACATTAAAAAAATAAAAAAAAATGGAACAAATGGAACCATCGGCTCCATCTAGCCAACTACCACCCAACCGCCGAAGCTCTCACCACAAACAGTCTCCATAAATCAATTGAACAAACAATATTTATGTGGCCAAAATCAACCAAAAAAACACCTGGTCGCGTGGACACACGTTGCCTTTTCCGTCAATTTCGACGTCGGCAGTGGTTCCCACAGTCGTGGACCACCCATTCCGGCTTCGCCACTTCACGCCGCACGTGCTACAACAATGGACTTCCATCAATTTCATCCTAATTTTGTTATTTTTAACCTTCTGTTTAACGCTTTTCTCCTTGTAAATAGTGACCTATACTCCGAAAATGTAGTGGGCTACGTTTAAGAGTACATTGTAATGTACTAAATTAGAAAGTCGAAATTGGAAACGATGTCAATTAGGCAAAGGAAACAACGGACCTCTCATTCTAGGACACGAGTTAGGGGAAAAACCATTACTATTCCTCTATTCTTGCATTTTCTGTATTTGTTTATAAAGAGGCGCAAATGGCGCTTGTCGAGAAGCATTCTGCACATAAGAGATTTTTGGTTTTGAGATCACATAAATTGTACAGAAATCCGGAGCTCCTTTTGATACACAAGTCGGAATACCTTCGGAGTTATTTTTGTTTTGATTTTTAATTATTTGTTTGGGTATTATTTGTAATTTTTTGAAAAATTTTGGTCTATAGTTGCAATTAGTTATTTATTTTTTCTTTTCTTTCATTTTTGTTTTATTTAAATAAAAATGTATATTTGTCATTTCAAAGATTTTTATAGAGAAAAAAATATGAAAATTGAGGAAATGATTTTTTTTGCAATAAAACGTGGAAATATGGATGAAAATGCAAAAAATTGAAACCTATAGACGTTTTGCACTCTAAAAACTAAACGTATAGACGTTTTGTGCTAATAAGCCTTCAACTTTTTAACGAGATTTTAGCTAGATAATTAAGAGCAAGAATAAAACTGTCCTTTCATGACCTAAACTAAAATGAAAATTAAGCTGAGATATAACTGGGACCAAAGTGTGATAGGTAGGCATCAAGCTTTGGGGACCTCTTGTGCTATTTTTAAACCTCATAACTTGGATTACTCATAGGCAGGTCAATTTTGAGGGGAAAAAAAATGAAAGAAAGAAAATAATTAAGTTTTGATAACACCAAAATATATGAGCACTTAAAGAAATTTCCAAGAGTTCGAGGGGTGCAATTGTAATTATTTATATTGTATACGCCCAATATAAAACTTCTCCATAAGACGCATGGACAATTCTTATCGTGAGCTTGATCACTCTTGACTAATAATCGTTTACGTGAAATAATTTTAAAGGCAAACTTAAGTAAAGTGCCCCTTCAACATAGTTAGTCAATAATTAAGTGAACAATCTTGTTTTAATTTATTAATTTTTCCAAAAACTACAAAAAAAAAAAAAAAAGAACATAGGAGCTTAAGTCAAAATCAAAAATACAGCCTGGTCTTAAACTAATTGGCCAAAGTCCTTAACCCTAAACCCAAACCTAATTATTCTTTCACTATATTATCCAAATTCATAATCCAATTGAAATTTAAAATATACTTCCCGTTCCTGTCTCGTAAAATTTGCCAACAAACCAAAACTTGATTCTTGAACTTTCTAGCAATGGTTTAAAGATTTTTCAATATTTTATTTAATTAGATAATAAAAATTTAAGATTTGATATGTCAGATATTTCTTTAACTTTTTTTTTTTTTTATTGAATTGTTCCATTTGGATTCCAGCATAATTGTATAGAAAATGAAAGAAAATATACATAATTTTTAGATTGTGAAGCTTCTTATTGTTAACTTGCTGAATTTTCTTATTCTTTAGATTCTCTCTGTAGGTGTAATATGCAATTTCCCCCAATTGAAAAAGTGAAATCCTAGTTTCGTGGTTGCTCGTTGCTTTATTTAGATTAAGTAGTATGATTATTTATTTATTTTTTTTGCATAAAATATAGACAGCTGGTTGCTCGAATGCTCGTTGCTAGCTGCTGGTGTCCGATTGTTTCACATATGATCTCACGCGACACACATTTAGCAGGTACTATATGTGCATGTGGGAAAATGTTAGAGAATCAAATCAAACCGAAGACCTGTGTATTCACAGTTTCCTTAAATCGAATTCGCCGCCTCATTGGAGTGCAAGAGGTTTTGATCGGTGTTTGATTCCCAAGATACAATAGGTTGTCGGTTCACGCTGCACTATATTAACCTCCTACGAACTAACTGTGATATACTCTATTTCTCAAAGTAAACAGGAAAAATGAAGAACTTTAAAACTGGAAAGAAGGAGTTTGATGCAAGAAGGAATACGCTTATATTTCACTTTTGTATTTTTCCAATCGAGAGAGATCTCCTATTTATACCAATCGAGAAAGAACATGTTTATTAATCCAAAAGGAGTTAGGAAGTTAAACGGGCTCTACTCATTTATTCAATTGAATAAAGAAGTTAGGAAGTTGAACGGACGGGCTCTGCTCATTAATCCAATTGAATAAAGGAGTTAGAAAGTTGAACGGATATTTGTGTAACTTTTCATTTTCATTCAATATCATTTTCCAACAGTGCCATCATTATTATTATTATTATTCATTTATTAGCTAATTGCTATTGTGGATTGATAACAGTTCATAAGAAAATGAAATTGTTGGATTTTGTTGCCTTGTCGACAAATTACTGAATTGTTGACTAAATTGTTGTCTTGTCAGCTTATCATTGGAGAACTTAAACTGTTGTCGTCTTCTCAATTTATTGTTGAATAA
>CAIGRB010131541.1:0-13004 GCA_903798255.1 Fraxinus quadrangulata
ATCGGAGGTTGTAGGGGGAGGTGAGGGGATGCCGATGGTGGAAGTTATTGATGGAAGGAGGCGGTGGATCGGTAGGATGGAGAGAAGAAGAGAAGAAGAGATGGGGCTTTGAGCTGAGAAGAGAGAAGCCAAGATAAAAGCTCAAAATGGTGTTTCGCGTGTTTTGAATTTTGACTGTGTAAAACACTGAAAACGTCCAAAACGAGAAAAATCTCGTTTTGGCGTTTTTAGTACAATTTTTTTTTTATTTTCAAAAACGTATTTTTGAAAATAAGGAAGAGAACGCGTTTTCACTGTTTTTAAAAATTGAAAACAGAAAACGACCCGAAAACAGCAAAGAGAACAGGGCCTTAGTATTTCCTCGATCGTTATGCATGCTGAGAATTTCTTCATTTTTTCATAGAGCAGAGAAACTAATTGCCTTTTTTAGGCATACAACCGCCGAGTTTTAAAGACAGCTATGTGTGTGAAATGAGGGAAACCAACCAAAGCAGTTCTAATGGCTCAAAACATTAACGTAAAAAGTTTTAACAGAGTATAAATTACAATTTCAATATATTACATATATTGTAACATGATTAACACAATCGTGTCATTAACGAGAATCAACATAGAATGTAAGTTACAATTATTATTACTTATTCAAGACAATTTTCATTCTTCATTCTAAGACTACTTTAATATTTTATGCTATATAGTCTCTTCAAGTCAAGCCAAACAGAAAAAATTCCACATTGAAGGGGAAAAAAAGCACTTAAAAAGGTTTTCCACAAAAGCTGCATGATCTCTAGGAGGAAAAGAAGTTAAAATAATTGTGTTTGGTAGCGATTCGTTGTATATGTAAATCAAAATTGTTACTTTTTATTAATAAATGGCATTGGGATTAAATTTGAATAAAGAAAGTATCTACCAAAATCCTGGGCAAATGTAAATAAATATTAATATCAATGTCATTTACCAAACAAAGATTTGAAAAGATTTACTTCAAAAAACAAAAAGATTTTAAAAGATATGTACCAAACCACAATTTTGATAAGCCATCGATTAATTTAATTTCTCTAAAAAAATGCTCATAATAAGTTACTTATAGAACTTCTGCATTGCACGTTCGACAAATAAATTGACTTAATATTTGTATAAAAATTAAATTATTCCAGATATTCAATAAACGTTCAACAATCTTATGTAACTCTAGAATATTTTTAAAATTGGTGCTATAACTCAAGGATAGAAATTTGGTCAATCATTTAGAATATATTAAAGTCTTGGTCCATTAGGCAAAACCTTCCCTAGTAAATTATTTATGTTATTCGAAATAACTAATAAGGAAAAAAATCACACAGGTATTACTGTAATATCAGATGAAATCAATGGTAATTAATTGCGTCCAACTATATAAATACATGGCTCCAGCCACATTCGCGAGCGTCTCTCTGAAAAATTCGAATTCAATTGCGTTTCAGATTTTTACAGTGTTTCCATCTCTTCCTCGACAAAGCCGCAAGACTTATTTTTTCCGTAAGCATTGTTTAAAATTGCAAAAAACTTATGGAGTTGTTATTTGTGTATAAATGATTTTCTGATTATTATTATTTTTTTTTTTTGTAGGAATTGTTGGACGTCAATTGTGATTCCTGGGGATTATTGGTTCATAAAGTTTGAATCTTGTCATTGTAAGTATGGGTTTTTGTTTAATAATTCTGTAATCTGTTTCAGTTGAAATATTGGGTTTTCTGTTTTAATCTGTGGTGCTGATATGAAACCAATATATCATGTGTTATTTTCTTTTCTGGTTAACATCTTGGGTTATTTTTGTTTTTGAATAAAGATAGGATTCAGCATAATTTTTTCATATTTTAGTGAAACAGTATATAAATTAATGAAGGTTTCTAAAAAAGTCTGACCTCCGTAAACATATGGTGAAAATTTATGTTAATATGCTTTAGATGTTTTGGTGTTTCTGATCTAGTTTTTAGCAAATGCTGACAAAAATCGTTAATTTTATGAAGATGCACACATGTAGATGTATTAATATACTTGTGTGTATGATATTTTGTATTTACTATTTGGTTCCTTTTTGCATATCGATTTGCCTTTTGATGTTGCCTTTGCTTTTGATTGAAATCTGATTTCTATCTCAGGAAGTGATATAATGGTATAGTGTTGTTTTAGTCTGTTCTCTCAATTAGTTTCCTAAGAAATAATTTTGATTGATTAAAAGTTCAATAGGGTGTGTGAATACCTCAATGAAAAGTATAGTTTTTAAATGATTATCCACAAAATTGATTGTCTTGCTCAAGTAGGGTGAAATCTTTGCGGGATAATAATGAGATTTTATATAAAGACACTAATTTCCCGGCTAATCGATAGACATGCTAGTAATTTTCTGATAAATTTTATTCTTTAACCATGTATCCTTTTAACTAATGGCATCTATTTTTTTTTTTCCATTTAAATTTTTGTGTCGTGCCCTGTGTTTCCCGGTACATTTCAATGTGTATCTGCCAAAATAAAATTAATAACGTGTTCATCCTTTTTTTTTCTTTTTAATGAAAATCTGTTTGGTAATACCTTGCCCCATGAATGTATACATGGTTGGTATTCATACTGTGCAGTTTAAATTGTGTTACTTCTTTGTATTCTTTTACTTGATTATTTTTATGTGGTAACCATCTTAAGATCTTGTCCAGCCAAGAGTTGATGATCTAATGGAGTCTAAAGGTGGCAAGAAGTCCAGTAGTAAATCCTTATTCTACGAAGCGCCCCTTGGATACAGCGTTGAAGACATTCGACCAAACGGTGGCATCAAGAAGTTTCAATCTGCTGAATACTCCAACGTAAGTTTCTGGGTGCTAACTTTAGATGATTTGTTTCTTGATGAGTGTTTTGAATTTTTTATATATAACTTCATGACCCTGACATTTATATTTCTTAATGTATTGCAGTGCGCCCGCAGACCATCCTGACATTCCTAACTGGTCTCTGGATCACGTCATTTGACGTGCAAAAGCGAACTATTAATTATTTAGTTTTTCTTCTCAATTCCTGTTCTCCTGTTCTTTGTTCTTCGATTGCCTTCTAATTTGCTGTCTTCGGTGTTGAAGAAAATCTTGTTCCCGAAATGGCTATGCCTGCCTCTGCAATTGGTTTTGAAGGTTTTGAAAAGAGGCTTGAAATTTCATTCTTCGAGTCGAGCTTCTTTGCTGATCCTGAAGGAAAGGGACTTCGATCTCTTTCCAAAAATCAGTTGGATGAGATTCTAGGTCCTGCTGAGTGCACGATAGTTGATTCACTTTCGAATGAATACCTAGACTCCTACGTTCTCTCTGAGTCTAGTCTCTTCGTTTATCCTTATAAGATTATCATCAAAACCTGCGGCACAACAAAACTGCTTCTATCCATCCCGCCCATACTGAAGTTGGCTGGCTACCTTTCTCTTTCAGTACAGACTGTGAGATATACCCGTGGTAGTTTCATTTTCCCTGGAGGCCAGTCATATCCTCATCGTAGCTTCTCCGAAGAAGTTTCAGTCCTTGATAGCTCTTTTAGGGAACTTTCCTCTTGCACCAAGGCTTATGTTATGTGTAGTTCTGACAAACAACAGAGATGGCATATTTATTCTGCTTGTGCTGGAGGTGCTAAATCTTTAAACCCTGTTTACACTTTAGAGATGTGTATGACTGGTTTGGACAGGGATATGGCTTCTATTTTCTACAAGAAAGAATCAAGCTCAGCAGCTCTGATGACGAATAAGTCTGGTATAAGGAAAATCCTCCCGGCTTCTGATATATGTGATTTTGAGTTTGAGCCATGTGGATACTCCATGAATTCCATTGAAGGCATTGCACTGTCTACCATTCATGTTACCCCTGAGGATGGATTTAGTTATGCGAGCTTTGAAGCAGCCGGTTATGATTTCAAAGTTATGAATCTGAGTCTTCTGATTGAGCGGGTTTTGGTATGTTTCAAACCAATGGAGTTTTCTGTTGCTCTGCATGCTGATTTTGGTTTAAAGTTATTTGATCACACATACTGCCTCGACTTGAAGGGGTACTCTCTTGAAGAGATAAACTACGAAGAGCTGGGAATGATTGGTTCAATTGTCTACCAGAAGTTTGTCAAGACTGGATCCTGTGGATATCCCAAGTCCATTCTGAAATGTTGGGGAGATCGCGAAGAAGAATAAAAGGAGTAACATCGAGGGTTTATTTTTTCTGCATTAATAATTTGCGAGTTTTCTGTTTAGTTGCATAATACTCTATACTATTATCTTGATCTTCGCTCATATGGTAACATTGATGGTTATTTCGACTTCTTATTTGTGTTATCTGGTTATGTTTATGACTGGTTTCATAATATATCGCAGTGGTTTGTTGTTATTGATACAATCTTTATTGTGATTTATTTATTTAGTTCAAAAACTCTTAAGATAGCCTTTACATTTCATCATAATCCATGTAGCCCTTGTTTGTGAAAAAAATGTTTAAAACTAAAATGATTAAAAAAAAAAAAAGTATTAACTTTTGATTCAAAATTTACCAAAAAGAATTATCTGAAGAAGCATGGTCATCACTTTTCTAAAAGGATCATCAAACGGCGGGAACTTTTTACTTTCACTAAGGAAAGTTATATTATTGTTGAGGAGGCACTCCACTTTTCACTTTTCACTTTTTTTTTTTTTTTTTTTTTTTTTCCTGGTAAAGTATATTAGCATCAGTATTTTTCTGCAATTTGAACTTTTAATGGAGGGAAGAGATTTAGTTCGATGAAAAAAATTATTTATTTTAAACGATCGCATGCATGCACCTAGAAAGAATGGAAAAGAAAAACAATTTATGGAGGTCTGTAAACAAGATTATTGACAATTGATTTTACATTTATCTCGGATGAATAATATTGATATAGACATGGACGTAAAAAATGTGAGACTATTGACCTGGTGGATTGTAATGAAAAATGTAGAATTCTTGTTTTTTTAATGCGTGTGATTGATTTAAAAAATGATTATCTTTTTTATTTTTTTTTTTGAATTTTAATTATTTAATTTTACATAATAATAAAAATTAAAAATTAAAAATTTGTAAAATTTAACCCTTTTTCATTAGATTTTATGATATTATTTGTGGGTTAATTCTATATTTATAATATTGCTACTTGCTTAATCAATTGCATATCTATTTGTTTGGTGGCCTTTAGTTTGAGAAAAAAAAAAAACCTATGTTTTGAATAATATTTTTTTGAGAATGCGTGGTTAAAAAGTAGAATTTTTTTTTAAATTTACGTGTAAAATATTTTATTGAATAAACATGGTTGAAAATAAATATGAAAAATAAATTACAGTAAATTAAATTCATGCTCCTCTATTTTACTTTGCTGCACAGTTAGCAAGTACCGTTTTCCACCACGTCACTAATTTTTTTTCATTTATTTGCTAATTACTATCGATAATAGTTTATATTTAAATGAAATTTTTGAAATCCTAGATCCGCCCATGTTTGTGTTAATTAAAAAAAATATTGAAGAAGGTGAAATATCACGATAGGAATGCTTTCGGTTGATTAGTTAGGCATAAGTAAATAAAAAGACAGAGATTAATTGAATATTGAGCATAATGAAAATTTTATATCCAAGTACCTCGGCACGATGCCCGAATATACGGAGTAAAGTGCTTGTCTTATTTGACGAGAATTTTGTATTTATGAATATAATTTTAGGACAAATCTAGAGAGATCCACAATTTAAGCAAATTAAAGATTATGAATTATAAATTTGGAATCTTATGTTCATTTATGTAGAAAGTTCTAAAACAACATAACATATATTTGGTTAATAAAGAAACAAATCAACAAGCATTTTGGTAAATTTAAACTCCTATTGAAGATTAGGGGCTTATAATTTTTTTTTTTTTTTTTTTGTCATAAGAATCCTAAATAAAATTACAAGTAGAAAATCCATGTTGTGTACTTAGGAATGAAGGTGCTATGGAATAGATACAATGTAATTCATTTTATTTATTTTTTGATAGAGTAATTCCTTTTAAATTTTGAAGTAAGCAAAAACTTATTGGCAAGTTTTTAATAATTATTAATATTTCATCTTTCGATGTTATTAGTTATTAGAAATTTGAATTCATTAGACTCGTATCAACATCACCTAAAAAATGAAATAACTAAAGATCGTGTTCTCTGTATCACATTCAGTCTCGATGGACCGACAGTGAAAGCCTGGCATGACAAGTAATCTCCACCAAGTGATCATAATTAGTTTGATGTGTTTTTTATGAATCAATGAATTAGTAGCGACTTGATTATTTCCACAAATTTAGCATCTTTTTTTTTAAGTACTATTGGCAATGGACGCCAACGCATATTAGTTCAAGAAAATAAGACAAGATGGTTACACTAAAAATCTAGCATCAATCGAAAGTTTAGTAGATAAGATTGTTTGTTCGGTTTTTCCCTATTATTGCACTTCATTTCCAACTAATTAGAGACCCTTTCTCTTTAATAATTGCTTCCAAAGAAGTTAAATCAAATCACTGTTTAAGATTAATTATTTGGTACTACAATAATGTTGTGTAATGTGGACTGATCAAAATCATGTGGCTTTTGGTCTTAAGGCGCCAAGATATTTCGTTGTGATTTAACGTTATCATAAAAAATTCATGGAATATTTTATAGTTAAAACACTGTTAAAATATGATTTTTACGCACAATTAAATAAGATAAAATAACGAGACACGTGGCAAAAACTCAGTGATATTTTTTTAGTTTAATTCTGTTTAATCCAGCATATATAAGAGTGTTTTGACGGATTCTCATCCTCCTCAAAAATTTAACATAAAGTTACTATAGAGAATTTTTGAGACTACCGTCGCCCCATGTGCAATTTCAGTTGTGATGTTAGCTAAGTTACTCTATTGAGTAATGAATATATATATATGCTAATGTCATTTTACAATGAAATCTATTCAAAGCCATCTTTTAGTTGGTGGTAGTAGGAATTTTCTGGCAGTAAAGATGATTCACGCACTGCAAAAAGTAAGAGAATCCTAAGCTTAAAGGGCAAATCTCTACAAAAGTTAAATTGGGAACAAATTCTACCCTTTAAAGGGCTTATAAAACGGTTCTTTATAAAGAAAGATTTCTCAAAGAAAGCAATTTCTATGTAACACAATTATGCTTATTTTTATTCCATTTTTTGTCCCTTCGATTGCTCAAAGAGATGATAAGTTATATTCTTGCCGATCGTTTGGTAGGTGGACTATATCAATAGTCTTATAGAGCAGAAAAATAAGTTAAAAATTATTTAGAGAGTCGGTATTGCAAACTAAACAAGCTAAAAGTAAACAATTGCCTTGTAGGTGTCTATTCCCCCTAAATGAACGGTATAGTAAGACACCTCAGAAGAAAGAATGGTCTTTTAGAATTGCATGTCACCACCTCCCTCATATTCAATACATTCGGTCAAGAACGCTTATTTTTTTAGGGTGTGTTTGAACCACATTATTTTGAAAGAATGTGTTTTGGAATAGTAGATTGATGAAAAATGTGGTGTTAAAAAAGAAGGAAAATTTATTAATGTGATAAAAATATTATTTTATTGAAAAATATGTAATTAAAAATGAATAGAAGAATGAAAATGAAAATGAAAATTTAAATGTGCGCAAACGGGGCTCCCCACCTCACCCCACCCCACCTGAGAGAAAAGGAAAAAAAAATGAAAAATGAAAAAAAGGCTGAGCCCATGATAAGATTTTTCTGAATCAAGTACAGACCATAGCTAGGGTCTGGGAGGAAGCTTCTAGAGACTAAAGTGGACTGGTTATGAGACGTTGTGGGGTTGAGAAGTGTCAATTATTCTGGAAGCAATATTTTTTTATGTATTCTCTTTTTTACAGAGACAAAAGTCACATGATAAGTTGGTATAATTTATTTCGTGTTCAAAAGAAGCAATGACAACTCCCTCCATTCAAACTGCAATAATTTCCTACTCATTTGGGTACCACCACCCCCTAAGAGCAAATCTTATTTATCTTCAAGTGTCCGACCCCCGCCTCGTTTGTTTGACCACCTTTTTGGCTCCGAGAACATGTGTGTGTAAGAGAGAGAGATTAAAACTTTCTTTTAAAGTATGTTTGGTTAGTAATAGGCTAATAGGTATTAGAGTACTATCTTTAATAGTGTTGTCTATTTATATAGTTGATGGTTTCATGGAATTAAATGATTGAACATTTTAGTTGATGGTTTCATGGAATTAAATGATTGAACATTTTAATTGTAAGGATATAATTCTCTTTTAAGATTTCGAATTGATCAATATAATCAATAATTTAAATAAATAATATTACTCTTTTTTTATCTGATAGTGTCTTGTATTATGAATATATATCGGGGACATATTCTATACTGAACATGCACTTAACTCAATTATTGAAAAGAGATTTTTATGGAGATAAAGGCAACGAGAAGTTGACAGGAGAGAGATCATATATAATCTTTTGTCGGTAAGGATTATAGTTATTAGTGTATTTATCTAAACAAGGACGTTCTTGGATCTTATTAGCTTGTTTGAGGCATTTAAGGACGTGTGTGTCTTCATCACTAATGCCACTAATAATCTATATTGCCTACCCTAAACAGGTGCATGTACGTGACAATATCTTTTCGATTGTCAATGTGTTATTTCATAGTGGTCCCAAGCTTCAATAAAGGAGTTGTGATACGTTGATACTTAACATAAAACTTTGTTAAATCTTAAGAGCCGTGCTATTGGGCCAGGCTCAAAGCTAGGCCCAAAAATAGGGCGCCACAATATTGGAGGGGGGGTTGACCGAGCTAGCCTCCCTTGTTTCTTAGCCTGGCTTTGAGTCTGGCCAAGAAGGTTTGCCCAAATCTTAAATATTGAAAACAAAATAGAGTTTTTTTCTATACTTTTTTCAAATTCCTAACTTCGTTATGATTCTCGCTTCCAACTTTTAAACCATTTAGGTTTTAAGATAATATGAGAACAATATTCCATTAAGGGATAAATTACATATTGATTAATTAAAATAAAATCAATAGTCAACATTTGAGGGTTCGGTCCACTCTTCTTAATAAATGCAACTATTAAGATAGAAATCAATCTTAATACCTTTGAATTTGAATTATTTTAGAGCTAACGTCCTTCCTAATAAGTAATTACCACTCTGTACGTCTTGATAACTTTGTTAAATCTAACCTATTGAAAACAAAGCTTATTTTATTCTTATAATCCTTTTCAAAGTCTTAACTTCATTCTCTTTGTTGTCTACAACTTTTAAACCCTTTACGATTTAAGACGATATGCAACAAAATTTTATTAAGGACAAATTCTGTATCGAATAAAGATGAAATCAATTGTGAACATATTAGAATTTAGGCTACATTTCTTCATAAGCTTAACATTTTAAAATCCAACCTCAAATCTTAAATGTAAGGTCAAACAACGTCTAAAGGTTTTTCAATAAACAAATTTAGCTTGTAATAGTCGTTTAGAGCTTGTCTATTCAAACAATAGTTGAGGGCCATGGATAAGGTCGGGTGAGGCTTAGCTAGGGAGCCTAGAGTTCAAGACATGCATTGCAACAAATTATCCAATATCGGAAACTAGAGCTCACACAGTTGCGCGTAGTCTGACCAAAAAGCTTGAAACAATTTTGTTTGTGTAGCTTGGAATTAGAAATGTTTGTTAGAATTTGGGTGTGACCCCAATTCCTTATTGAAGTAATTAACGAATTATAATTGAAGTACATATTAAGAAGAATTCAATTTGGAATGATATTAGAGTCTTATATCTTGAAGTTCTAATTTGGAAGCTTACTGGATGTTAGAATTTGTTTTGGACTTTATTTTTTGGTATCCTACTTCATCAACAACTCTACTACGAGGTTTTGGATATTTCCTACATGTTTCCTATAAATACTAAACACTTCTATACAACTTAATAAGTGTGCGAAAATCGATTATTATAATTATATGATCTATTGTAATTTTTCTCCATTCTCCGTTATTTTTGAGTCAATAAAATCTCTTAATTTTCCTACCATATTTCTTGTCTTTATTATTCTTTTGTTCTTGATATAATACTTAATATTTTGTCATATAATTTCAATATCTCAATCTGGTGATTGGTGTCACAACAATTGGTGTCAGAGTCTAGGTTCGATAATTTCGCAAGTGCGTAGGGTTTGATTTGTTCGAAGTTTTTTTGTTCGTGATGGCTACCATGAAGTATGAAATTTTCTTTTTGGATCAGAACACTAGATTTTCATTATAGCAGGTTAAGATACGTGCAATACTTGCACAACTGGATTTGAATGATGCGTTGCTGGGAATTGACAATATGCCGCAACTTTGACCACGGAGAAGAAATTAAGGAAGGATAAGAAGGTAGTTTCTTATATTCATCTGCATCTATCTAATGTCATTCTTCAGGACGTTTTGAATGAGAATTCAACAGCTGCTTTATGGTTGAAGTTGGAACAATTGTACATGACTAAAAGTCTAACAAGCAAGTTGAACATCAAGCAGCGTTTATATTCTCATCGAATGGCAGAAGGAGGATCATTGGAAGATCGCCTGATTGTATTTAAAGAGATCGTCACTGATTTGAAAACTTTGGAAATAGAATATGATGAAGAAGATTTGACCTTGATCCTATTATGTTCGTTAAAGCAAGTTGAACATCAAGCAGCGTTTATATTCTCATCGAATGGCAGAAGGAGGATCATTGGAAGAACGCCTGACTGTATTTAAAGAGATCTTCGCTTATTTGAAAATTTTGGAAGTAGAGTATGATGAAAAAGATTTGGCCTTGATCCTATTATGTTCGTTGCCCACTTCATTTTCTTCATTTGGAGACACGATCTCGTATAATCTTGATACTCTCACCATAGAGGAGATGTATGATACTTTGTATTCAAAAAAGAAGATGGAGCATCTGGTTTCTGAGGTCAGAGATGGAGTTGGCCTTGTTGCTCATGGTGATTTTGGAAAGGACAGATCGAAGTCTAAGTTTAGTAATCAAATTTGTAACTACAGTAAGAAAAATTGGCACTTAAAGAAGGATTGCTACAAATTGCAGAATAAAGAAATGATGACTGCAAGTAGAAATTTAGATATTTCAGGCGAAGCAGATCTCGCGGTGAATGTTGTAAGTGAGGGAGATCTCTTAACTATTTCTAACATTAAGTCTAAATCAGATGATGATTACATTCTGGATTCAGCGTGTGTGTTTCATATGTATCCTAATAAGACTTGTTTGCTACATATGAAACTTTTTCCAAATGTATCGTGGTTATGGAAAATAATGCACATTGTCAGGTTGCTGGAATTGGTATAGTCAGATTGAAACTTTTGGATAGGACAATTAGAACACTTGGTCAGGTTCGACATGTTCCATATTTGAAAAAGAATCTTGTCTCGTGACTATCCTTGATTCAAAGGGTTATAAGTTCTTTGGTGGATGTGGAGTTTTGAAGGTTTGTAATGGTGCTTAAGTTGTATTGGGGGGGACCGAAAATGTCTCAGTTATACATCTTGCAGGGACGTGCAGAATTTGGAAGAGTCAATCAGCACAAGTTCAGTACCGTGGTGGACATTTAGTTTGGTCCAATACCTTTAGAAACTCATAAATGGTCGAATTTAAAGAATACTGCTCAGTAGAGTTCAGGAGATATGGATAATGCCGCTTTGCTTACCACCATCACATGCGGTGCTATTGTATTCAATTGCTATGGACGAACTCAGTGGAAAATGGTATGTATATGTTGATTTTGTTGAGTATGCTTTAAGTGGAGTAGAATGTGTACAATCTCGCAAGGGACTTTCTATAAAAATATTTGGTATTGATTCTGATTTGGGGTGTGTTACAACCCATTTTGGTAAATTTTAAAATAATTATGATTTTTGAAAATCTGAGGTAATTTTGCAAAGTAGTGCTTGGATTCATTGGAAGATGTGGAGTATTGTATTTTGTTGGAGAAATTAATTTTTTGGTTATTGGTGAAGAAGTCAGTGCGTTTCTTGGTGGAATTCGTGTCAAGGTGGAGATTATTAGAATTTGGGTGTGACCCGAATTCCTTGTTGAAGTAATTAAAGAATTCTAATTGAAGTACACATCAAGAAGAATTCAATTTGGAATGCTATTATAGTCCTATATCAAATTGAAGTTCTATTTTGGAAGCCTATTGGGAGTTAGAATTTGTTTTGGACTTTTTTTTTATTTGTATATTACTTCATCAACAACTCTACTATGAGTGTTTGAATATCCCCTATATATTTCTTATAAATACTGGGATTTTCTATACAATTTAATAAGTGTGCGAAAATAGATTATTAGAATTATATGATCTGTTATAATTTTCTCTTCTCCATTATTCTCGAGTCAATAAAATCTCTTAATTCCTCTGTCATATTTTTTGTCTTTATTATTTTTTTTGTTCTTGATCTATTACTTCATATTTTACCATATAATTTCAACATCTCAAATCGGTGATTGGTGTCACAACAAGTGGTATCAATCACAACAATGTTGATACCAATCTAGTATGGAGTTCATCAAACACACACAAAATATGGTATGACACATCAAAAATCACCTTACTTATCTCAGTTTATTATCAAGCCTTTCACTCCTGATAAGTATTATTCACATATTATAGGACCTATAGGTGAATGTGTGGCGGTTTTGGAGGGTTTAAAGTTTGCTGCTAAATACCGACTTGACAAGATNAACAAGTGGTATCAATCACAACAATGTTGATACCAATCTAGTATGGAGTTCATCAAACACACACAAAATATGGTATGACACATCAAAAATCACCTTACTTATCTCAGTTTATTATCAAGCCTTTCACTCCTGATAAGTATTATTCACATATTATAGGACCTATAGGTGAATGTGTGGCGGTTTTGGAGGGTTTAAAGTTTGCTGCTAAATACCGACTTGACAAGATTTATGGTTTTTTTTTTTTTTAA
>CAIGRB010131552.1:0-13337 GCA_903798255.1 Fraxinus quadrangulata
TACCTCAGCATGTATTTGAAATCCCGACGGAGGCAGTAAAGAAGGAAGGGTAGCTGTAGGCGGATCATCGCCTGGCCAAATCCATATCATTCCTTCCTGCTCAAAGCACGGTAATGCTCTGATTTTTACGTTAAGTAATCTAGTCGATGGCATTTTCTTGCATTTCCCATCAGTCGAGTATTCCCATCCTGACATCAGTGATTATGCGAAAAGAATCAGTGTCACCGTATCAGCTATAAATACAGTATGTAAAAGGGTAATCGAGATATCCTTATCTAACCATGATAAGGACACTGGATGCGACCCTCGTTTATTGAACCCAGATGAAGAGGGCAGGCCCGGTGGGCGCAAGTATTCTGGACACATCCAGGTTTTCCATCCTTCCCACGAAAGATGACCCAAGGTTCCTCGAAGCAATCTATTGGAACCTGTGAATTTTCGAAGCTATTATCAGCAAGAAAATAATAGTACAGTAGAGACAGTATTAAGGAAAAGATGAAGGTAAAATCTTGTCCATGTACTGTCAATGTGTGCCAAAAACGCCATTAAAATGCACTAGATTCCAGCCTTCCAAAGCTACAACTAGGATGTCCTAAGACCACCATTTCAGTAGAACACGGTCACAATAAACCTTAATCTACGACGAAAGAAAAAGAGAAGACGAAACGAAAAGCAAGAAAGTAAAATACGAACAAGTTTGAATTGTTCGGACCAAAACAGCCTAGTTCACGAACAAAGAAAAGAATCTATAGACCAAGATACCGAGGGTGTTCTGTATATATGTAAGAAACCTAAATGGTACACATCAAGAAGCATAATCGAGGAAGTACAAGTTTCTATCAAATGCACTTACCATGGTCTCATCCTTCAGATCTGCAGAAAAAGCAACCGGGTACCAAAAATTCTTCAAACGGGCATTGTAAGGTTGGACAGGACCGGACACATTGAGGTTCCTTCTCGGCTGCCTGCTCTTGACAGTGTCAATAAATTCTGTTGAAGTGCTAGGGGTAGGGGTTGACACGTTAGATTCCCTCGTGTTACTGTCTTGCAATAGCCTATCATTAACCAAAGTTTCCATGTAAGCCAGCTTGTCCAAAGCAGTGGCAATCCTTGCTTCTGAAATATGTACCTGTACATGTTCAAGAGTCGGAAATAGTTCATTAACTGTGAAAAGATTTTTATCATATTAAGTGGATTATCGTGTTTTTAACAAAAGGAAACCACTTAGGATGTGCCCTGTACACCATAATATGAAAGAAGATAATGGGGTGATACCATATAGAGTCGATAATTCCCTAAAAAATGCTAATGAAACTGCTTAACAGACTTGGGTAAAAATAGGGCTTTGGGTCTTTGACGGACATAGGTTAAAAAAAAAAAATAGCAGACCAACGTGCCTGGTCTTCCCGGTAGGCTGACTCGTATGCTCAAGACACCGACTATAGATTTCTAACAAACCCATAGATTCTTGTATGATTCGACTAGATCTTCTTGATTGTATTAGAATTTTTGGGCATCGAGCAACTGAACTTAATAGGAAAAAGCCCTTAATTAATATCATATTAGTCTAATATAAAGTAGTAGCTCCCAACCTACCTGATTGTGAGCTACTGCCAGCTCTTCTTGCAACTCTGCAAGTTCCTTCTTCAGGGTTCCAATTGATTTGTATTCACGGGCTAGTGGGTTCAATACTTGCACGACCTATGTTAATATAAAATGAGAGAACATTGAAATTGAATGGGGTGATGAAAGTTAGAGAATGATTCTTCTACAACAACTGAATTGACATAGAAAAAAAGTACAAGATTCAGCTGATCGACTGATAAGTTTATAACGAAGTAAAGCATAATTTAGTTGATCAACCTTTTCATGCAAAAGCATGATTGTAAGAACATCTTGCCGAGCCTTCCAATCACAGTACTGTATATCATATCTAGCCACTTCTAAAGCTTGATTCACGTCCAAGAACTTGCCTTTACAATGAGGGACTTTAGATCTCGGATCTTCTACTTCAAAAATGGTCGTCCACAGGTTTTTCCTTTCAACCAACTCGCCTTCCTCCCCAATGACAGCTGACACTGCAAAGCCTCCCCTCACAACCTGAGTTAACAAATGTGTCGTGATTCAGCAAAGTATTAAAGTGCAGACTAATACAGTAATAGGATGTTTGATAAACATTAATTATAACGCAGTCGATGAGGTTAAAAGATAAAAAGAAGTTAAAAATTATGTCCGTTGTACTAATACAACATATTATTCTTCCAAATTCTGCAGTCATACATAGAGTTCTGGAAATTTCTAGCCTTGGGTTGTGAAGAAATTATAGAGACTTTAATTTATAAATAGATAGAAATGATTGATGAATAAGTATACAATACTTGTGGATTCATTCAAATGTGTGGTTAAAAGTCAAGTTTGATTTAGAAATTTTGCAAAATAAAGACTTATATTTCTTTAGTTACGAAATTACACATCGAATGACTACATGAATCCTTTTTAGCCATTCCATTTAGTTCGTTGCTAAATCTACAACTACAACTGACTATATAAAAATCACTAAAATCCCATTATCAAAGCTTTATACAGAGAAGCTAGAGAAACATATAATCTTTAATTCATTTTCATCTTCGGATTAAACTTACTTTTCTTCTCTTAAATGCTTTACTATAATCCGCCCAGTTGAATCACAATAGTTAGCAAGTACCTGTGTATTTCATCAAAGCTTAATTTCAATTGATCAAGGCAGTCTACAAACTGTCAGATCAACTAATTACAGTTAAGAAACATAAAATCCAGACTCAAAAAACAAGTGGTGCACACTTCTCAGTCGACTCAAAATGCCGAACATAACATAGTGCAATAATTATTTTCCATCAATAAAGGCCGTCCACAAACTATCAGATCAACTAAACTACAAAAGACAAATACCCTTCTAACTACACTAGATCAAGATAAAGATTTCCACAAATAAAGTAAAAATTAAACAAATCCGATTTCAAAAATTACTCTGAAGTCTGGAAAAAAAAAAAACATAAACCCACAAAAAATTAATCAAGAAACGTGTGAAAAAAGCACCTTTTTGGCGTTAAATTTTGATGAACGACACAAAGAGGTAGGAATAGAAAGCGTAGCAGCAGTAGCAATGGCGGACATGGCCGAAGAATTGGTGTAGTTTCAAAGTTGACAGATACTCAATGGAGAGAGAGAAGATTGTGAAACATTTTAGTGAGAGATGTTTGTTTTATTGATAAGAGGTTGGTGTTGTGCGCAATCTGAGGTAGCCTCCCAAACGTTGCCATGTGTAAACTCGTGGGAATTCCTGTGCTTAATTCGTGGCTGCTCTGGTTTACACATTCCACATTGTATTTTTCTTGTGTTTGTCACTTTTGTGGGGTGGTTTCATATCTTCTAGGGTGCTACCTCGGATGGTCAAGAAATCTTCGGCTAAGCCCAAAAAGTAAACTATAAGTAGGGCTTAAAATAATTAAATTTTGTATTGATTAAATTTTGTCCGATGACCAGTGAAATTGTTTTGCTATGATAATATTCACCCAAAGTATTTAATGGCTACACTAATATTCAGCTGATTATAAATATTAATATTAAATTCTACTTATCGTCTTTAAGTACCAACGAATCACGAAACGTTATTTGTCCACAACAGTGAGGAATAACCATGTTCAGATGAGAAAACCTAATGCACTTTAAGCTTCTCTTTGGTTTGGCTTGGATTAAAATTCAATTAAAATCTCGAATCAAAGTTAACAATTAATTTTAACTACATATTTCATGAGATCTCCAAACCACACATTTCATCAAATTTTATCAAAATTTATTGAAAATCTGATTTGTAGAAGCTAAATATGGTTAGATTTTGTGTTTAAATCGAATGGTAAACTTACTATATTTTAACAATAATTTGGTGACTTAACATAATAAATAATATCGTTTGGCAACACGACGGCACACAGGGTTTAACATCAATATTTTTATCACTAGTGTAATCTTTAGAAACTTAAGTAACATTACCATAAAAAAAAAAATTTAATAATAATTAGTGTAATTACTCAAAATGTCAATAACCATTCACCTATTTAACCTATTAATAAAATGTTTCGTCTATAAGGTATGAATTATTCTTAAGAAAGTTATATTAAATATGTTTGAAAATAAAATATTATTGAAAAATAACTTCTACTCTTTTGAGTTAGCCAAACATACTAGCGGACTTGCCTTTTTACATTTGGCATCGGAATAAGAATGTACGTTTGGGATCGGATTTTCAAGTCAATTTATTTTTATAAGATTGCTAAACCCTATAAATTGACACCAAAAATCATATTTTGAACGCGCTCCAACTGTATCAACTAGACTTGAATTGTCAAATAATCATAATCAATAATAACATCACCATTTCCATCGTTGTGGAGAACCATACATTAGATTTTCATTTGTTCAAATGATGTGTATGGACGTGTAGCATGGCTCGTGGTAAAAATTAAAAGAGTCTTGATTTGAAAAATTATTGCTAAAATAGTCTTTTAATAGTATGTAGTGCTCAAGATCTAGCTTAGAGAGTGTCTCTTAAGGTTTAGAGCTCAAGTACTCCGATTGGACATCCAAATTAGTCAGTGAAGCTTGACTCAAAAGTCAATGGCTCGACATAGCATCCATTTATTCAACTTCAAAGATGTTACATGTACAAGGAAAAATGCCATCAAGAGTCTCAAGTGTCAAATTTTCATTGGACTTTGCTTGCATGAAAAACAAATTTAAAACAGTCAATCAAAATCCGCCACATCAACACCGGGCAATTCCCCTACATTTTCCCCTGTACGAACAGCTTTATGCATTCTCTAAACGATATTGGAATTATGCTTGATTTTCGAAGTGGTATTCACCGCCGGTTGCTATATTTTCGATACTTGAGCTCAATAACTAATTTTTATTTTATATATTTCTAACAATATTCAAACTCCCCGACATTGTTAAGAGACTCCAGCAACTTTGATGTCAATAGCATTGAGCTAAGTTCAAAGCGTAGTATTGAAAGCTTTTATTAAAAGAAATCAATTTGGTTTGAAGGAAAAATTATAGCAAGTTAGTCTCTACGATTATGCTATTTGTACGAAAAAATATTACATATGAAATTACCTAAAATGACGTGGAAGGAAAAGATTGAATGAAAAAGTTTACTGTATTTTAAATAACAAATGATAAAGTGTCCATAAGATATTATATATATATAAACCTTTTGTACATATAACAAGTTCGTAGTTTCTAACCTTTTCAAAAAGTGGAGATAGGTCTGAAAACTATAGCTATCTCATGTCATTGAATGATGGATCAGGTGGAGTTTAAATTAACATTACACGTACATTGCTTCTAAAGTTTTAACATCCTTTGCACTTTTTAAGAAATGTTTGAATTTGGCGCAATTTTCCTAATAATTATATATCGCTTTGATTGATATAAAAGGTTGGACAAATCCAAAGAAACTTAGGGCAATATTACATATGAAATTACCTAAAATGACGTGGAAGGAAAAGATTGAATGAAAAAGTTTACTGTATTTTAAATAACAAATGATAAAGTGTCCATAAGATATTATATATATATAAACCTTTTGTACATATAACAAGTTCGTAGTTTCTAACCTTTTCAAAAAGTGGAGATAGGTCTGAAAACTATAGCTATCTCATGTCATTGAATGATGGATCAGGTGGAGTTTAAATTAACATTACACGTACATTGCTTCTAAAGTTTTAACATCCTTTGCACTTTTTAAGAAATGTTTGAATTTGGCGCAATTTTCCTAATAATTATATATCGCTTTGATTGATATAAAAGGTTGGACAAATCCAAAGAAACTTAGGGCAATATTACATATGAAATTACCTAAAATGACGTGGAAGGAAAAGATTGAATGAAAAAGTTTACTGTATTTTAAATAACAAATGATAAAGTGTCCATAAGATATTATATATATATAAACCTTTTGTACATATAACAAGTTCGTAGTTTCTAACCTTTTCAAAAAGTGGAGATAGGTCTGAAAACTATAGCTATCTCATGTCATTGAATGATGGATCAGGTGGAGTTTAAATTAACATTACACGTACATTGCTTCTAAAGTTTTAACATCCTTTGCACTTTTTAAGAAATGTTTGAATTTGGCGCAATTTTCCTAATAATTATATATCGCTTTGATTGATATAAAAGGTTGGACAAATCCAAAGAAACTTAGGGCCTTTTTTGCATTTTGAGAAACCAAAATGAATTTTTAGATCCAAAAGTTGCTTTCGAATCCGTTTGCTTAAATATTATACAAGTATTTTCTAGTTAGAAGAGCTTTCAGGATGAGAGTTACTCAATATGACTTTCTTTAAAAGCTATTCTAGAAGAGGAAGATCTTCGAAAATTAATTTTCAAACTCAATTAAAGTAGCTTTCCCGTAGAGCTCTTTTACAGCAATGGATCCTTAATATTCTTGTTATTTTTTTTTTTAGAAATAAATCATTTTATTTCGTTTTTTTAGAGTATTCTAAAAATTCTTTAATCCATTTAGTTGAAGTTTCTTGTTGACAAATTGAGCAAAGCTCAGAGAATGAACAAGAGTTTTGTTAAAAAAAAAAAAGGTGTGCGTCCAATAATGATATTCTTTCTCCCTCCACCATCGACAAGTTGGTTACCCCCCTTCTGGTAGTGCTTCGACTGCTTGTTTGGTGGTGGTTTGGTTTTCTAAATTTGAATCAAAATGGGATTAAGAAGTTCAGTATGAGATGATTAAGAAGAGGAGTTTGTATTTTCAGTAATGTCTATGGGCGAAGTGGGATGGTCGCAATTGATGTGGACTAGTGAGAGAAATAAATTGAGTATGAAATGAATGGGTTAGTGAGACAAAGAGACGGTAAAATGTTTACAATGAAATAAAGAAAGTGAAATGGATGGTTTTTAGTGGCATTAGGAAGGTAAATATTCGATTTTTTTAAAGAAAATATATATTTAAAACAAAATTTTGTCAATTATGATGTGATATTGTACAGTCGTCTAAATTGGTGCTTAACACTAGTGGTGCCATATAGCAATAATCAATTTATAAATGCCGACATGCCATACTTCTAGGAAGATGTCTTTCATCCCTACAGGCTGCAGGGCTACGACTTTTTCAGTTTCAACCATGATTCCTGAGTTTTACTCAACTTTCATGACCTGTGTGTGTCATACAAACAATGGTCCAAGATAAGAATGTAGCACTACTCATTTCCAGATAAATATGTTCATGGCATGTAATAGTTTTTTGTTCAATCTTCTTGTTCCTGATGCCTCCATTCTTGTTTCCTACAGCTAGACTCGATTTTTCCGCACATCCGAAAAGTGAGACGAATGGCTGGCGTTCGTGATGCCTGGTGCATGATTGTGAAGATAGAATGGATTGTTAACTGGTTGACCTTTGTGTTCGCAAGATTCACGTCTCATGTTCTCATCACAATCAAGCTACTCCAAGATTCTTCCAAGTTCGGGAAGGGAGTCGAGCTCCCACTTGCTCTCCTCGGAATGGTGGGAATGAATTTTCCCAATATCTTTCTTGGAGTTGATCTCCTTAAGGCTCACGGGAGAGAAACAGCAAACACAAACACAGAATGACCTCGCTCGAGCGACAACATGTCGCTCGCCTGTCGCTAAGATTTCGTTCGAGCAACAGTATCATGCGAAAAGTTTTAATTCGAGTTTTTATGGTTTTTATTCGGTTCATTCAACCCAAAACCTACAGTATAAATACTAGCACGTCTCTGAACGATTTTTTTCAAAGTTGAACATTAAAAGAACACATATTGCTTTATATGTATTTCATCAAATTCATCCATAGCTTTCAACCTTCGTTGTTCGATTTGTTTTTGGCGGTGAAAATATCAAACCCACTTAATCCAAATACCAAACTGCTTACTTCCTAAACATCTATCAAAGTTTTGAAGATCAATGGAAGGTGACTGGAGTTAGAGTTGTTGAAGAACGCAAAGTTCTTCATTGATCCACATGAGATAAACGAATTCAGAAAATCGAGAGTTGATGCAGGAGAACGCAATCCATGAGAGTTATGAGATTTGCAATCAGGAGGTCAGAAAGTACTAGTGGTAGTCGTGTCTGACGGACTGTAAGTTTAAATTCGTTTATAGTAAATTTTTGACTGGCAAAGTACCCGAAATTTTTACCCCGTTGAGGTTTATCCGTGATCATTCTCCATGTTATTTACTGTTTTCATATAATTGCGGCAGTTCAACATAGAAAAATTGGATTTATTGATTAATCATCTAAAGATAATTATAAACGACTTGTTACTATTTAATTATTAGTTTTTAATCCGCATAATCACCTATTCACCCCATCTATATATAATTTGGGTCGAACCTCGTAATTTCAGCAACCATCATGAATGATTGATGTCCTTGCCTATATACCATGGAATGTTTAATACGATGAATTGAATAGCACTCGAAAATCTCAATGAAGAAAAAAAAGTTAAAACCTTGTTCGTTAAAATCTCAATGATTTATTCTTTCATTTCAAGAATACTTTATACTTGGGTGGAGAATGTCTTCCTGCTGTAATATTTTGTTGATCTGTTGTACATGATATCATGTATATTTTGCATGAGCCGAAGAAGAAAAGAATCAGAGAGAATTTACATGTCGTGTAAATGACACGTTGGAGTTTTGCTTTCAAAAGCTGCAAAATATATATCATGTAACCTGCAAAAGCTGGAATCTACGCATCCCCTCACCTAATTTTCTCAAATTTTAAAGCAATCAAATTTTTTGAGAGGTGGGCTGTTTCTATTAGGCCCAAGTTTCTTTAGGGAGATTCTAGCCCAAATCTATCTACTTAAAAAAGGCCGAGTCCACATAATACGCCAGGCCTAACCCATCTGACTTTTTTACTTACACATTTAGCAACATTGGCTCCATTTTTTCAAAACCCACTTTTCTATAAATTCATTTTCAATCACATATTTCTTAAAATTCATAATTCTTATAAACTTTTCAACCACACATCTCATTGACTTTTATCAAACTCTACCAAAAATCTAACTTATAACAAAAACCAGATAGAGGCATAATAAGTGAACTTAATAAATTATTATTTTGTCACTAGATTTTATTTTTGAAGGTTAAATAAAAGCATGTAAGACTAGTGTTATAAACGCATGTTTGGTATATTAGATTGAACAGACTTAATGAAATATGATAATATATTTTTATGCATTGGATTTCTTAATAATTATCATTTCAACATACAATACTCGCCAAGTTAAGCGTAAAACACTAAAAAGCATGAAACTCATGGCATGGGACAAAGTTTTTATAAATTTTTTAATAATGAAATACAATAACTATTTTATGAGCCACATCAGCTAAATTTTAGATTTTTAATAAATTTTTATAAAAATTGATGCAATATTTGATTGAAAAGTTGAAAAAAAATTACAAATTCAATAAAATATGTGGTTGAGCTTTAAAATGAAAGTTCAAAGTGCGTGCTTGATAATTGTTAGATAAAAGTAAGTAGGATTGAATAGTGAAAAACGTGTCTCTTCACTTGCGTATATTTGTGCATACGTGCACTTGAATTCCACAAATAAGACAAGTAACTAATGTCTAAAATAAGTACTATAAATTATTTTAATAATAAGGATCATTAAATGTTTGATTTGATTTAGGGAATTGAGGTCTTAGTCAAATGTGGGCTGCTTTTTCGCAATTAATGTTTGACTAGCGACAAATAAAGTAGATTTTTTAGCTTTGTCAAAATTGTTATTAAGGCATGTGACAATTTTATAAAGTAGATTTTTTTGGCTTAGTCAAAATTGTCATTAAGGCATGTGACAATTTTCCCTTTCAGCCTTTTCAGAGAAAAAAAAAAAGAAAAAAAAGGCTGTCAAAATCTTCTCATCGATACATCATTTCACACAATATATTAGGCATGTGACAATTTCAGCTTTCAAGAAAGCCTCACAAAACTTATTAGGGTGTTCATAGCATGCTAGAAAACGGTGTTTGTTTGCATATAAAAATAATAATAGTATCTCCGTCCCATATATATATATATATATATATATATATGTTGAGTTTCTTTTTTTTCTTGTCTTAAATATATAGGCTTGTTTCTTAATTGAGGATATTTTGTTTTGTTCTTTTACTAATATACCCTTATTTAATTTGCCTAGTTACTAATTTCAACAATAAATTTACTACTATTTGTTGAAAATTAAATAGAGATAAACTTGAAAAGTTCTTTAAAAAAATTACTTTTCCAATAACGTTAAATTAGATTTCAAAATTCGTGTGAAAAATAAAACAAGCACATATATAAATAAATATATATATATGGGACGGAGGGAGTATTATTTAACATGCTACAATCTCAATTGAATTTTGTGTATTTTACTCAAAAAATGTAAACAAATTTTGTCTATAACATGACGTGAACAAGATACTTGCATCTTAGTACTTTTTTTTGGAGAATATTTGCATAAAGAAAAATAAAGTTGTTTCGATTCTACGTCCAATGCTTAATTGAAGATGATGTTTTGGTAATCGAGGCAAATTTATAATGAAAGAAATCACGTTTTCTCCGTGCTGATATTTGTCAAAGGAGAATAATAAAGTGATTTTTCGCCCATAACATATATACAATGAAATAATTGATAGAATTAGGGTGTGATCCAAAATTTATTTGGAATCCTATTCGGGATTTATTTGATAAATTCTAGTTAAAATTCTATTTGGAAATCTAATTAGGAGTTGAAATTTGTGTTAGACTTAAAAAGGTCAAAGTATGGACCGAAAAGAAATTTCGACGCTTTTCCACTAGCCTACCGCTCGAACGACATCGTCGAAATTCTGTACCGAGAGCTGACATCAGCTTGGCGCCCACCTGGCACTCTAGCGGTGGCTCGTGAGGCTCATGCACATTTTCGCATTTTGATGCATTTTGAACATTCTTTTTCTATTTATAACTCTACTTTTAGAGTTTTGGACATCCCATATATATATATTTAGCTTTTCATTGTATTTTAAATTAAGTTAGATCGAGTTGTAAACACAAAATATTTGTATTATTTACTCATATTTTAGTGAAATATCATTTACTCTACAAATTATTTTGTTCTCGTGATCATTTACTTTATATTGTATCGATAATCTCGTATTCACTTCAACAAATTGATATTAGATCAATTTGATATCATCTTCGTATTTAACAAAATGGTATAGAGCCAAAGGCTCGAGAATTCTTGGGAGATTGATGTTTTGATCAAGTTAAGAGCTCAACTTAATATTTTGTGATGGCAACCTTGAAATATGATATTTCATTTTTGAATCACAATATAAGATTTTCGTTATGACAGGTAAACATGCGAGTTGTACTCGCTTAGACAGATTTGGACGGCGTTGTTGGGTTTTGATAAAATGCACACAACTTGGACGTTAGATTAGAAACAACAGAGGGATTGAAATGTCCTATCTTAGATTCATCTTCATATTTCAAATAATATTCTTCAGCACATTTTGAAAGAGAAGTTAGCTGTTGCATTATGGTTGAGATTGGAGTAATGATGCATAACGAAGAGTCTAATTAGTAAATTACATCTGAAACAACGTCTATATTCTTATCATATGATCGAAGGTACATCCCTTGAAAATCACATGATTGTTTTAAAGGAAATTATTGCTGATTTGGAAACTTTGGAAGTTAAATATGATAAATAAAATTTGAGTTTGATTTTGTTGTGTTCGTTGCCCGTTATATATGTGTGTGTGTGTGTGTGTGTCTTTTAGACACGTGATATTATATAGTCATGATACTTTCACCATTGAATAAGTCTATGATATTTTATATTCAAAGGAGAAGATGAAACATTTTGTTGAATCTGATGTTCACGGAGATGGTCTCATCTTTGTAGTGGTTGTGCCGCAAATTAAAAATCTAACTTCAAATTTTGTAATTATTGTAAGAAGAAAGAGTATTTGATGAACGATTGTTATAAGTTGAAGAATAAAGAAAAATAGGCTGCAAATCAGCAATAAGAAACTTTAAGGAAAGCTAGAATTGCATAATATTGTCATGGTGATGGAGAAATTCTACTTATTTCTGAATACGACTCCAAATTTGAGGAGGATTGGATCATAATATAGTTTGCACTTTCATATGTGTCCCAATCGAAATTTATTTTTAACATATGAAACGGTTTCGAAAGGTATTGTGGTAGTGGGAAATAATACACCATGTACGATAGCTGGTATTAGCCGGGTTAGAGTAAAGATATTTGATGAGACGGTTAGAACACTTGATATAGTGAGACACGTTCCAAATTTGAAGAGAAATTTTATTTTCTAGTCCTCTTGATTCAAGAGGGTACAAGTACACTGTTAAAAGTGGAGTTCTGAAAATTAGTAAATGAACTCATGTTTGTTGAAGGGACATAGAAATTCCTAGTCATATGTCTTGCAGTGTTATACATAATTTTTGATCAATCAGCATATTTTAAAAACTTGAGTGAATTTGGAGTTGGATTCTGTAAGTTTGGAATCTAATTTGATACATCTAAGTTGAATTTAAAAATTATTGGTAATGCCGCTTTACCACCATTATCGATAGTGTCATTGTATTCAATTGCTAGTAATAAATCCATTTTTTATCATAAGCCTCCACATAGGTAAATGACAAGACGGGACTCTACTACTTGAAGATTTTTTCCAGACTTCTAAAGAAATATCAAAGAATTATTGTACGAAAAGAATCTTTACTGTTTTCGTTTTTGAAAATTCTGTAACGAATCTTACTATTTGATAAAGTAAGTTTGATTAGATTATTTTTTACTATTTTCTTTTTGACATTTTGAAAAGGCAAAGATTCCTTGCTTTTGAAAAACGCGTTTTCTTGCTTTTTGCTCCTATAAAAGGAGATCATTCTTTCATTTGTAAATACACAAGAAAGATAATACAACCCAAGTTTTCTTTCTTACATAATGTTCTAAATTTCTTTTCTTTCCGAAAGGGAAATTCTTAATCCTTTTTATTCTTAGATGTTATAATAACCCACAAAAATATGTTTTTCTATTAAGTTTTCTTTTATTGTTCCAAGATATGGCACTAATAAATAATATTAGTTCCAGATCTTTTAAGAACAATTTTTGTTTATAAATTATCTTTATGATTTTGTAAAGAGTTTCATGCTTCATGCTGAGTATATGATAAGAGCATGTCTTAACTCCAAGTTAAAGTTTAAACTGTTTTTAAAATAAGTCATGAGTGACCTCTCAAAGCGTAAAAGCCCAG
>CAIGRB010131552.1:15266-29844 GCA_903798255.1 Fraxinus quadrangulata
ATATATATTTATATATATATATAATTCTTCATTGTATTCTAGATTAAGTTAGACAAAGTTGTAAACATAAAATTTTTATATTATTTTCTCATAGAGTGAAATCTCATTTATTCTACAAATTATTTTGTTCTTGTGATCAATTACTTCATATTGTATCTATAATCTCGTTTTTTTCTCAACAAATTTGTATCAAAGCAATCTGATATCATCTTTATTTTCAACAATATTCTTTCACAAAAATCGTCGAGTGATGCTATGGGTACATATTTTTTATCCATATGGGTTCACATAATACTTACATGGGGTGGGTCCCACCCCATGTGAGTATTATGTGAATCATTATGGCCAAAAATTATGTACCACTAGCATTTTTCATGTTATTATACACACACAAATATGTCCCACCCCATGTGAGTATTATGTGAATCATTATGGCCAAAAATTATGTACCACTAGCATTTTTCATGTTATTATACACACACAAATATTGAATTAAGCTAGTTGTACAATAAATTGTACAAGTAATTTGACAATTTGTGATGCGTAAAGATCATACTATTGATTTAAAAAGCAGTTTTTCAAATCAATGGCACAATCTTTACATCTCAACAACGTTAACCAAATTGTTTTTCAAATGAATGGTGAAGATCTTTACACCTCAGCAATGTTAACCAAACTATCAGCTAAAACTGTACGTGTAGAGGGATTCTTTTGCTTTTTGCACACTAAACAGGAACATCAATATTTAACGAAATAATAGTAAATTCAGTTAATGATAAAAAAAATTCGTATATATAAATTAATTTATTTTAACATTTCTTATCAATTAAAAATACCTCCCCCAATCGAATATTGTTTTGCTCATAATTTCAACCTGAAGCTCTTTGATCTGCCACACAAGTGAGGCAATGCGTGAGTGAAACCTTTTTACAATATTTTTTCAAATAATTAAAAATTATCTTCCACCATAGATTCACTAGGATGCGAAGATCCTGAATTGAAAATAGTTATAACTTTTGAGTAATCGGTCTTTTATTTGGCTAGCGAAACAATTTGTTTGCTATAAAATTTTAAAAAAATGCCCAGGTGTGCACTCAACATGACAGCCCTTTTATAAAAGGGGCATTTGTGTAAGGACTGTCGATCAAGGTGTATGCTAGGCTAGTCCTAAAATTTATTGTTCTGATAAACGCATCGAATAACTTTTGTTATTCTATTGGCGTATGATAAATTGATTTCTCTAAATCAAATATTGAGACAGTTTTAGTTGAAATATTGCAAAAAATGTCACAAATTACGTTTGAATCAATACACGGTATATGATAAATTGTTGAATCGATACATTATTTGTATTTGATAATTTGTTTTGATAAAAGCATCGAATTAATATTTATTTTAGACGAATTCACTTTCGTTCAATACTATGATAACGACTCATTAGGACCCAAAACCAATGTGCACATACATGATAGATAGCAGATTGTAAAGAGGCTCGATAAGTTAAAATTGAATTCAAAATCCTAGAATGATGATAGATAGGTAAAGTATCTTAATTCATTCATTGGTAGGAAGTTGTTTTCATGATGTTTATTATAATAATAATAATACTTAAGGTACATAATGCCAACTATTTCATCATATAAAATTCATATATGATCGTTAAAAATATTTTTTATAGTAAATAAATCATCGTCGTGAATGATAATTAATTGTTGATGAACTATCCATCGACGACAGTTTCCGTCCGTTAAAAACAGTTAATTGTCATTAACGATATTAAACATTATTTTCTAATTTTTATTGAACATTCAATGATTTTTTCTAAAAAATATCTTGAAAAGATACTAAAATTCAATGCATACCATTCAACAAGAATATTTGGCGAAATTGTATTCAAAATGATCTAAAATATCAACTTCTTCCGTACTGTCATCGTCTCTTTTCAAATAATATTAACAAGTACTTAAACGGTAATTTTCAAAGATCTAAATTTTGAAATTAAACTTTATTACCTTTGGATAATAGCTTTAGGCAGCAAGATTTGAATCAATTCTTTCTTTAGCTCTTTTTTCTGCAGTGTTTTCTTTAGAAAAACAAACCTATTGTCAGAATCCTGAGGTGGTGAATTAACAAAGGATTTTGATGGTTGTACACCATGCTTTGACAGCATGGTGTACAGCCCCCTCACAATAGGGGGGTCCACTTTACCAGCATGGTTCATTAACAAATACTAAGTACCTAACATTATATTTGTCGTGTAGTGTTTCGAGATTTGTACATTTGAACCACTAAAAAATATCAGTCATTTTTGCAAAAGGGTATAATTGTCCAGATGCGACACAAAATTTGACCCAATTACATAATAAATGACTTAGGTATGGTTTGAAATGGAATAAAAACATTTGTGTTTGATTGTGACCCATTGATTTTGAACCTAGTGTTTAGGTATTCAATGACTTGAGTACTATTTTCAAATTAACACGTAATTGGATTAATATGGATCCTACTTTGAAAAATAAAATATATATTTAACCCCACCTTGATATTTTTATTGTAGTCTCCTTCCACTCATTAAAGATTAAGACGTAATAATATTCGCGCTCGATTTCTTTATTTCAAGTCATTATTTTTCACACGTTTTATATCTTGATCACTCGCGAAAGATTAAGAGGTAATAATGTATAGTTTGGACTTGAATCATTTAATAAACGGGATGGGCAAACGGACACGAGCTTGATGTGTACAGTATAATATTGAATTTAAGTTTTTTCGTAATACAATTGATTGTTAGGGAATCACCCATATATTGTTGTTGACATAATGATATGTGTTCATCTATTGCAAGTTGGATTCTTATAGCATCTTTAATGGTACACCAAATTTGGTGTAAAACATCAAATTTGATGTAATTCATTATTTCCATTTTACCCTCCGTTTTCTATTACAAGAAATTGTTGTTCTTTATATATCTGGTTTTTTTTTTCCTTTTAGAATTAATTAATTTGAATTTATTTATAATTGTTTTAATGCGATGATTATTTTTATTTAAGATTTATTTTAAATTCTAATGTGATATAAGTTTGTAACATTCATATAATATTACAACAAATTCTGTTTAATTTTTTTTTTAATTTTTAATTTAACGATTCCATAATAATATAACTTGTAATTAATTAATTTAAAATAAATTGATTATTAAGAAATAAATAATAAAAAAGAAAATACTATTCATCTGGTGTAACAATTGGTGTGAAAATTACACCAATTTGGTGTAAAAGTTGCACCAAATTTGGTTTAATCATTAGAGATGCCTTTAGCCTACACCACCTCCAAGAGCTATAATTTTTCGAACCTATCATACTATCCATATCCAAACTCAGTGCTTGTTTGTCTCCCATTTTGGGAGAAGAAATAGAGTTTTGAATAGTATTTTTTTTAAGAATGTGTAGTTGAAAAGTAAAGTAATTTTATTAATTTGTGTGTAGAATATTTTATTGGATGAATGTGTGGTGGAGAATCTTACTGTAGCAAATAATTTTTTGAAATAATAATAGACAAACAGGGGCTAAATAGTGTGATCATTCATCTTTATCTTTGCTCTCCATTTTGTCGAAAAACCAACCATTTCCTTCCTCTATTCGATTCTCGGAAACAACTAGTGCAGCAGCACGAAGGGCCAGCGCATGCAGGGTCATCAGNGATTTGTTGGAGAATGAAAATGCGGAAAATTTTTGAATTTACGTGTTAAATATTTTATTATGTGAATGTGTAGTTAAAAATAAGTATGTAGGAAAAAGAGTTTTTGAAAGAATGGGGCAGTCCAGTCACTTTTTCACTTGAAACAAACTCGACTATCCCCGTGTTCGTGTAAAACTATCCCGATATAAGTACATGAAAACGACACATGTATAATTTTTTAAGAGTTGTTTATATGAACAAATTATTAATCAATTAAATCTAAAGTAAAAACAAAATCCACCAACAGCACCCCATGTGCCAATAGCATAATACACAAGCAAACAAACACATGCAAATTTGTATGCATTCAATATGGGGAAAAGCATAAAGAATTTGGGTGGTACTCCATAAACTGTGAGCATATATGAAAATGATATATATGTCCGTATTGCTCGAGTAGATAAGACTCGTGTTACGAAAACAAGTTTAAAATTATTAAAAATACAAACAGATAAGATTTTGCTAGATAAATAAGACTATAATGTCATGGTTGTCAAAATGGATAGAAAGACACGTAAAACTTAACACTTGTCGATCTTGCAATATAAAGATCAAATGAATGATGTTAAAGGTTCGGTGTAGGGAGAGTGGGAATTGGCCTACTCTCAAATCTTAATGAGGCGTAGACTTATCGAACTTTATGCGAGCTAAACTAACTTGATAGAAATGTGTTTGTAATGAGACCCCACTCAACCAACCAACACATTCACTTTTTTCAAACTTTTTTTTGTTGGATGAGATATGATGAATTTGAGTTTTGATTTTAAAACAACTTACCAACTTTAACAAAATTTGACAGAGTAACAGTAAAGATATAAGTGAAACACCAAAAAAAAATAATATTTTTCATGATTTTATACTTAATCAATTCTAACAGTTTTTTTGTAATACTAAATGACGAAATTCTAGAGTCAATTACAAAGTCAACAATCCATTGATATTACAAGGATTGACGGATTTGTGCATTCTATATCATTTAATGTCATATTTAAATAAATTGTAAGTTTAAAAATTTATACAACAAGTAAATAGTAATGAAAAAAGATATTTAATAGAGAATATTTTCGAAATTAGACTCGTTAACTTAAAACGACAAAACTTTTATTTTTCACCTCACCAAGAGTATAATTTTTGTTGCATTTTAGAATGCCATTCTTCGAAAAGTAGTAGTAGAAATAAACTGGTAATATGTCCAAGTATTGGTCACCAATAATAAAATTGTGACCGCTTAAAGTTGATGAAACTTTATGATGTCCTTAAAAATGAAAAAAATAATAATAATAAAGTAAAAAATAAAAAGAAATGAAAAGGATTGGTAGGCTTAATTGGGTTCTTTCTCTAGGTTGAAATTGACAGATAATAAATACCAAATTGTACTTCTCTTTATATTATTTGATGATAAATGAATGGACATGAAGCTTTCGAGGATAAGACAATTGTCAACTCGTTTTGTATTTTGACCACACCACAATTTATTATTTAGAATCGTGAAGGCAATTTCGACTTTCATTATGAACAACTTAAAAATGTTGTCATTAACATTTTATATTTTAGGGCGAGTGGCTCTTCTTAACTATCGCATATGGATCATGCGTGTCAAAAAATAAAAAGACAAATAGCCAATGAGTTATATAAATGTAATTTGTCGATAGAGCATATCAAGATGAGCACCAAAAATAACCATGGGGATTGCACATGTTGATAGATAATCAGAAGTCAATTTAGTTCAGTATTCAAATTTAACAGTTAAAAGATCGACGATGCTTGTTTTGTGGTTTCTATCAATCATATTTAGGATATCGGGTCGAGGATTGTACCTAGTGGCGATGTCTTCAAACAATCTAGCGTGTCTACTTATCGGTTTTAAATACTTTTCAAATACATTTATTCAAGATTATTCTCGACTTTGATACAAATTTAAGCACAAAGTTCAAACGAGAAAATTGTTCAAGGTACCAAAGCAAGTCTCAACCACAACACAATAGATCGACTTAAGTATCACGAATGAGGATCATATACGTCAGAAAATAAAAAGTTCAATATAAAAATTAAAAATTGAGAATGACCGCAATTTTTCTTTATATTTAATCAGAGGGTGGGAAGCAATCCCTCAACTGTGAAGTATGTCCCCATCTTCCTATCGATTGTATATGTACGTATATAGATTCGCATGAAACAAAGACAATAGAAGTACGAAGTGTCTTGTCTCACACAATTAATGCGTGACGTGAAATAAATGGCGTAAGTTGGCCTATTAATTATGGCTTTATCCGTTTGTATAAAATGACTAATTTATGACAAAAATATAAAAAATAACAAATCGTGTCATATTGTGACAATTTATTTTAAGAAAAATATGTTCTGCGCAACATTTTATCGATTAGGTAAGATTGTTCGACGAAAAAATGTATGTATAAATAATATTTTTCAATTTAACCAAAAAAAGTTAATCTTATCAGCACGATGATATGGGTAAAATCTATGACACGAGGAGATAAATTCAAATTGGGCTCTATCAGTACAATTCAAACGATGATTATTTATCCATACATTCTATAAAATTCACAACTTATTGCTTACTTCTTATCCGTATATTTTGTAGGGCCCATAACCATGTGAGGATGTTTACAAGAATTAGGTGAAGGTTAGTATACAAATACGAAAAAATTGCATTGTTGTGTTCCCAATTTATTGATTGAATGACAAGTTCGTCCCCTACTACAAACGGAATAAATTGGTCTTTATTTTGAAAACTATTAATTGAATAGGTTTGAAAGCGTACGAGTGGTAGAAATAAAATTCTTAAAGCTCGATTTATGAATTTTGTGTGTGTACATGTAACAACTAACCCAACTAATAAGAAAAGAAAGTGTTCGAATCAAAATATGAGTTTTATTGTCAATTTTCCTAGAAAATATATTATCCACTTATATAAGCTGTAACATAAAAAATTCATCCAGGCATGAAGCAGCAGCAGCCACACTTCCATTATTCAAAGTACGCTAACTTCTAAATCAAAGATTGAAATAAACACGAGGCTAAAATCTCTCTCTCTACTCTCTAGAATTGTCAATAGTCTTTATATATATAGAGAGAGAATTGCATTATTAATCCTCACTTTTCAAGAATGCACAATCTGCGGTATACATTTTCTTCAATCAAGTCGATCCATACATGACTCGTCCCAAATCGAGCATGGACCGCCACGAGATGAGCTGAATCGAAATGAAGGTCGTTGAGATGATCCGACCCAACTCGACTTGGCTTACATTTCCACGTCAAATCAAATCATGCAAAGAGAACCATTCACCTATCCTCTCAATAAATGGTGTGGACCCCACAGTACTTGATTCTGCACTTCAATTGCATAACATTTTCTGCACAAATTCCTCAACGTGACATATATACACATTTGAAGACCCTTCCATTTTATCCCCACGTGTTCATATTCTTCTCCCGACTTCCCCCCACGGCACCCCCACCGTCTTCCTCTTGACTCTCTCCAACTTTTGATCTTCATAAATTAGTCCAATCACTCTCCTCCATAATCCTGTCTCTCTCTAAACAACAATTTACAAAAAAAAAAAAAAAATGCAGATTCTTTACAATCTCTTAGTTTTTTCAAAATTTTGCCTTCTTTTTTACATGATCATCAGCCCATTTTCAGTCACAGCAAAACCCAGTCATGATTTCTCCTATTTTGATTCAATTCTTTCTAATTTAAAGAAGCCCTGTATCATATCCAATTCTTCATTGGGAAAGAAATCCTTGATCCCAAATTTGAATACAGATTGCAGTGTATGGAACAGAGCTTGTTCTGAGGAGATTTTGAAATTTGCGAAGAACCGAGAAAATGTAAAATGGATTAAATCAGTGAGGAGAAGAATCCATGAGTACCCAGAACTCGCTTTTGAAGAATTCGAGACGAGTAAGCTTATTCGGCAAGAACTGGATAGAATGGAAATTGGTTATAGGTTTCCTTTGGCTAAAACTGGGATTAGAGCCATAATAGGTACTGGGGGACCTCCTTTTGTTGCACTCAGGGCTGATATGGACGCTCTACCAATTCAGGTTTTACCTTTTCTTCCCTTTTTTATGCTTTATTAGCATGTTTTGTATGTTAGATTCGACTGCATGTGACGAGATTAAGAAAGAAAATGAAGTCAAAATATCATCTGTTGTCAGACACTGGATTGAGGAAGAATCAGAGGTCATACGACCTCCAACATCCTCTTTTAGCCGGTTGGGTATACTGGATTCGAGTGGATTGAATACGATTATCAAAAAAAAAGAAGTTAAAATTTAGTGTTGTCTATATTGTGCATCAAACGTGCAGTATTAGACTGTTTGAAATGTTAGATTTGACGGCACTGGACAGTATTGAGGTAGAAAAATGCACCAAATAAACCCCCTATACATATAATATGTTAAGCACATTGTATGCAAAGTGATTAAAGGGTGACCATACTGGGATAATGTACAATATTCTTTTTCAAGTTTGCTTAAGTTCTGCATTTCTCTTGTATGTCGTTATAGGAACTTGTTGAATGGGAGCACAAAAGCAAAAATGATGGTAAAATGCATGCCTGCGGACATGATGTGCACGTGGCCATGCTTATAGGTGCGGCGAAGATTTTGAAAGCTCGTGAAAAACATTTACAGGTACTTCGAATCGCCACTTCTCATATACTCCATACAAGTACGGTTGATTATTGATCTATAGTTTTGCACATCTTATAATGTAAGCACATGTCTATGTCGTTTGATTCTTCGAGAATCTTGAAGTCTTTGGTACATAGAATTTCAACCTTCACCCTTTAGGGCGTGAGTGGTACGCAACATTGTCCAACTATGTCGAACACTAGAGACCGAATATTCCGTCATGACGTTAAAGTTAAGCCTATTGTTAACAGTTCAGTTAAGATGCTAATACTTTCAATATGGGGTATCATTTTGTGTGGACTATATGAGTCTAAGAAAAAAGCAGAGGATTGGATCATGGATTCTTCTGTTGATGTAATAGACTGAAGTGACAGCTTACTTGCTTTGCTATTTTGGTGTACGGATGTCTATTCTGGTAAACAATAATACTAGATGTATATTCCTTGTTCACATGAATAATGACACCCTTTTACGTGGATGAAATCTAACCAATTGATGGAGTGTGTTTAAAATTAAAGGTCATGATTGCTGTCACCTTATTGAATGTCAAAGAAAATATACATGTAGCATGATTGGTTGGTAAAAACAGGCCCTACATCCTCTGTATCAGCATGTTTCCATGTTTCTAAATGTGGTTACTAATCGACTCTATAATGAACTTTCTAGTCAACCTTACCAAATATATCATATCCCAAACCCCATGTGGGTAAGCCAATATTCAACAGTTGCTACGTAATGCAACTTTCGGAATTTGGCAATCCCATTCCTACCAGAGCTTAACAATAGGAGAACTGGTATTAATTTGTCTTAGCGATTTATAGCATGTTTGTCTAAGCTTAAAATTTACATTGAATAACCTTTTTGCCAAACGCGTGTTTCGGGTTCTTGAAGAAAAACTTTTTCTATATTCAGTACAAAATCTAAGTTTGTGAAAAAGTAACTTTAATTCCATATATATTAGTACTAACAGATAACTATTGATGAATGCAGGAAATGATGTTCTGCTTTTTTTGAGTTTGGGGGAAAAGTTAGTAGTACTTTTTGATTATGACTAACAGCTACTTGCGAGGACCATTAGTATATAATATGTAGTGTTCCCTCATTTAAGAATTTATCTTCATAGTGGGGACATATTTAAAGGAACCTCAGTAAATGAAAACCTTAATGTAGGGCTTGAGAAACATTGATTTGCTTCGTCCTGAGATGTAGGTTGTAGTTCTTGAACTCTTGCAAAATTGGGTCTAATTGTATAGAGAGGATTGGTTTCCGAAAATAATGTGTGATTTTGATTCGAAAAACCTGATTGAGCTAATTGTGATATTTGAATAACTTTCTTAAGCTACTTTGGGATAACACTTGTTATTTCACGTCAATTTTAACTCAAATGAGAAGCAATATTTGCTTAAGCCTTAAGCAACTTGATGGCATTTTATACCTATAATTTAGTTTTCTCAAAGAAAAAAAAAATTAGAGACAGCCCTATGTTCAGCAAGACGGGGATGTTATCCTAAATCTAGGATGAAATGAAAGGAGCAAGAAAGGTTGTTTTTTGGTCTGGTGGGCCTACCACCAAAATTTACAAAGGTAGTGGACCTCTAGAATGATGGGCAGGTGGGCCATTTATGTAACTTCAATTTCTCAATAATTTTCTTTTGATGTAGCGTCATTTCTAGTACTATCAGTAACATTTAGATTTCAAGTTCAATTACGCCAATCCACTAGAATAAAATTCCTATTAGACATTTATCATCATTGAATTACCGTATTCTGCTAATAATGGAAGTGATCATGTGAATCTGTAATTTTAAATTTGAGTAGAAAATTGTTGCTAACACTGAATGTACAGATTAATCTCTAGACTCTATGAAACCTACAGTACAATCTTTCTCAGTATAATTTAGCTGCTTATTTAAAGACGGGGGAAACGGAAAATGAGACTCGCCTCATTTATGAAACGAAAGCGCAATTCATTTTGAATTTTGCATCCATCATAGCTAATATTACTTCATGTGACAGGGGACTGTCATATTACTCTTTCAGCCAGCTGAAGAAGCTGGAAATGGAGCAAAAAGAATGATGGGAGACGGAGCCCTTGTAGATATCGAGGCTATATTCGCAGTTCACGTATCCCATCAGCTCCCTACAGGTGTCATTGGGTCAAGAACTGGTCCTTTACTTGCCGGTGTTGGCTTCTTCAGAGCTGTTATTACTGGTAGAAAGGGCCAAGCGGGAAGTCCCCACCAGTCCGTTGACCCCATCTTTGCAGCCTCAGCAGCTGTGATCAGCTTACAGGGCGTTGTTTCTCGAGAAGCAAATCCTTTAGACTCTCAGGTGAGTAATTATCTGAAATTTTTCATTACATCCGTCTGTATTATCCTTGCTACAAGTTAGCATAAATTTTTAGACGAGGTGGTTCAACAAATTCCCTCCGCCCCAAGTATTCAGTCCTATAAGGTATCCAAGAAATTGAGGGAGAGAGAACCACCCTGAGATCTCGAAAAGGCCAGGCATAAGTCCTGTGCTATCAGAGGATTCCCAAAAATACAGAACATTTTTTTCATGTTAACGCTGTAGAAATCTTAATGGTATTTGCATTTTGTTTGATCTGTCAGGTGGTCTCGGTAACTTTCTTTCACAGTGGAGATGATCTTGATGTCATACCAGATAAGGTTGAGTTTGGTGGCACCTTAAGGGCATTTTCTAACGTGAGCTTCTACCAACTTGTCAAAAGAATAGAAGAGGTTTGTCCGAGAACTAAATCCGAGCTTTATGCTAGTGTGTGTGTTTGGGTATGCCCGACTAGACACTACTACTAGTCAGAATTAAGGAAGAACCATGTGACCCAGATTAGTCAGTTCGTGTTTAGTCGAGCATACTGAACTATACTTTAATGTGACTATATTAGGTCGATTGTACTAATCCAAGCAAAAAAAAAAAAAATGAACAGGTAATTGTACACCAAGCTCAGGTTTTCAGATGCTCGGCCACAGTCGACTTTTTTAAGGACGCAGACACAATTTACCCTCCAATGGTAAACGATGACCGTATGTACGAACATGTAAAGAAGGTCTCTACCGATTTGATAGGACCCGAAAATTTCCAAGTCGTCCAGCCAGTAATGGGGGGTGAGGACTTCTCATTCTACTCTGAGGTGATCCCGGCAGCCTTCTACTATATCGGCATTATGAACGAGACTCTAGGCTCAGTACACTCAGCACATTCACCACATTTCATGATCGACGAAGATGTCCTCTCAATAGGCGCAGCAACTCATGCTGCCATAGCCGAGAGATATCTCAATGATCGTCCTGATCCGAACGAACTAAATTTTGGCGCTTAGGGAACATAGTACATAAGATTAGCCTAGTTTTACATACGTATGGATAGAAGAGAGTTAAAAGAGTATGTTTTCCACTATTTATGTACATATAGTCTCATGCGAGCAAATTTTATTTTCATGAATTCAATTTTTTTCTCATTCTTTTAATGTAAAATTCGAGTCTTGCCAAAAAGACGTTTACTCGTGCATAATCACTGACCACGTTAGTCGAATATCATCGTACACATTTTTCTAACCAAATCAACTTCTACGTCACAATCTGGCTGAACGGAATGGTAAAATACCTCACCTAGTCAATCCCAAATTTATTTCACTTTTTCAAGCTAAACCAAAACGTGATCATTGGTAACCCTATCGTCGGTAGAATTATTGGCGTATGACCTTCTATGTTCTGCCATGAAAATTATGAAGAGAGAGGGCGGCGATGTGGAGAGAGAGGGGTAAATACAATGGATGGTTAGCCAAATATAGAGAGGCCTTTTTGTTTGCAGTATCTGTTAGCCAAATTATTTGTTTGCTAAAATAGGGAAGTTAAAACAGTAACCTCTAAACCTTTCTAATATTATATACTAAACATTTTCCCCTTAGAATGAGTATATTTTAATTAATATATTATATTTGTGAAAATATAAATATAAAAAAGTGAAAATTACATGCAACCAGCATTTTATAGATCACAATTCAAAAATCAGATTTAAAGTTTGTTTATACAAAAATCAGATCTTAATTTGAACTTTNTATAAAAAAGTGAAAATTACATGCAACCAGCATTTTAGAGATCACAATTCAAAAATCAGACTTAAAGTTTGTTTATAAAAAAATCAGATCTTAATTTGAACTTTTAATATTAATAAAAATATTATAAAATTAATTAATCTACCCTACACAATTTCAATCACAAACTTAATTATATCGCTCCCTTGTTTCTCTCTCCAACCCACCTCTCTATTTTCTCTTCTCTCATCCTCTCGTCGGAGATTTGTAGCCCAATTCACGGCATGAGCAAACGCGCCGCACATCAAATCTGAGCCAAGTGCAATGACTGCGCTACACGAGTCACGGTGTTGCTGATTTGGAGTGGCGATGAGCATGGTGACCATTCCCTGCGGTTCGTGGCAGTCCATTTCGGAGAAGTCAAAATCAGAAAATGGAGGTAGAGTTTGGTCCATTGCGTGCGGTTCTCTCCATACCCATCTCATTATCTCCTTTCTCCCGCTATTTACTGCTCGCAGCTTTCAAGCGCTGCCTGGTTGCTGTGAAGTTGCGACGGAGTCGCGGTTGGGTTGTGGTAGTGGTAGTGGTAGTGCTCGTGGTGGTGGTGTTTAGGCGACTATGATTTTGTTGGATCCAACGATGGTAGAGGTTATGTTGGATATGGTGGTGGCTGTGGTTTTGTTGGTAACGGTGGTAGTGGATCTTGGTGGTGGTGTTGGTTGTGGTCTGCGCACCATGGCCAGATCGCAGCCCCACAATCTGATGTGGGTTTTTAGGTGTGTTTTGAGTTGGTGGTGGGTGGGGGCTGTGGTGGTGGTGGTGCTCATGGTGGTATTTGGGTGGCGGTGGCTTTGTTGGATCCAACGGTGGCAGAGGTTCCAGTCGATGGGGCTAATCGTCGCGACCGTTGCAAAAATTAGGTTTTTCGTTTCTTTTTTTTCTGATTTTGTGATAGTCGGAGTTGGAGGTTGTGGTAGTGTTGATGCTGTTTGTGGTGGTGGTGGTAGTGGTTGTTTGGTGGTGTTGGTGGTTTTTGTTGGTTGTGCAGGTAGAGGTGCGACGATGATGATGGATCTGACAGCAGTGAGCATGATGGTGTTAGCGTGGTAGTGTTAGCATGGTGATGAGTTGTTGAGATTTTTGTTGGTGGTGCAAGTGGAGGTCATGGTGGTGGTGGTGGTGGTGGTGGATGGCGGCGACGGTGACTAGTGGTTGGGTATGGTGCTGCAGTGGTGGTGTGCAGTGGTTGGGTGTGATAATGTGTGACTGATAATTTTAGATCTGATTTTTTGGGTGATGGTGGTGACTAATAACGTTGGCTATAGTGCTGGTGAGTTTGTGGTGGTGGTGGTCGGAGGTGATGGTGAGATGTTGGTGGTAATAGGTCTGTCGAGGTCGTGGTAGATCTGGCGCGATGATATGGTGGTGTTTTTCTGCGATGTGTTAATTTGTTTGAGATGGTGTTGCTGTCGAGAGGTGGTGGTGGTTATGGCGACGACAGTGGCGGTGGTGTTATTGGAGAGAGTGGTGAGGTGAGGTGGTAGTTACAAGTATTGGTTGTAGTCGCAAATTATTTGATTGATTGTGACCATTAAATTGGTTAATCTGTAACCAATAAACAATATGTGACTAATGAAAACGATAAATTGTGACCACCAAATAATTTGTGACATAAAAATTTATTAATTTGTGACGCTAATTTGAAAATTTGTGACTGTCTGATATGTTGTGACTTATAATATTCGTGATTTGTTATTGATAAATAAATTGTGACGTATAAATTTTTTATTTGACCGATAAATAAACTATGAACTCTTTAACATTTTTGAATTGTGACCATAAGATAATTTGTGACATATAAATTTCTGATTGAAAATTTGTGACTGTCTAATAAGTTGTGACTTATAATATTTCTGATTTGTGACCGATGAATAAATTATAATATATAAATTTTTAATTTGTGACCGATGGACAAATTGTGACCTATAAAATTTTTGAATTGTAAAGTAAAATAATTTGTGACATAAAATTTTCAATTTGTGATCGAAAGATAATAATATGTGACTGATTAAATCATTAATTTGTGATTAAATTGTATAAATTTGTGACCTTGATATATTTAAT